>BQKN01048849.1:0-20411 GCA_022839385.1 Asparagus kiusianus | reverse complement strand
AGGCCGAGCCACCCATGGGTGGCTCGGCTAAAGCCGAGCCACCCATAGATGGCTCGGTGGCCGAGCCACCTATAGGTGGCCGGCCCAGTTCCGTGCGTGGGCACAGTTCAGAGCGCCTATAAATAGGCCTTCAGGTTTATTTGTTCAAAGGTTGAAAAAATTAGAGTCGAAGCTCTGCCAAATTCAGATCTCAAAACTTAAAAAGATTGGAGCTTTAAGACTTTGAAGACTTGGACTTCAAGATCCGGTGCTCGGCAATCGTTAACGCCCAATAAGGCAAGAGTTCGAGAGGATCGGATCTCAGATCTACGTAGTTTTCCTCCGGATCAAAGCTTGGTCTTTGATCCCGAGATTAGGGTGATTATTTCCTTGGTGAATTAATCCCCCCCGGCTATTATTTCCTTGGCGAAATAATACCTGTCGTACTGCGTAGATCCGATCGGATCTAGATCTCGTGGTGGTCAATGGATAAAACCCCGGCGTAGGCAAACAACCCACGCAAGCGAGCGATCGCAAAACAGGAGCTCGTGATTTGTTCGACAAATAAGGAAAGTTGTAATTTTCATTTTTTGTTTGATTTTCATTGTAACCGGATCTTATAAAAAGACCGGATCTTTATAACCCAAAAAGTTGTTATTTAAGAGCACAATGGAATCATCAATGAAGAAAGCTACCATTTTTCCCGCGAACAATCTGGCGACCACAGTGGGAGCCACCGATCTCGCTGCCGAGATCGTTGCGTCGCAGCCGCGGATGTCAATCCCGGTCGTGGAGGAGGTCGAATACGAGTTCGACCAGCAGAAGTTCGAGGAGTACTTGTCGTCCTCGTCCGGATCAACCTCCCCCCGCAAGTCCAAGAAACTCTCCTCCAGGAGAAAAACTCGTTGGTACGAAGAAGTTGAAGCTACCAACGACGACCTCACCCCGATTGACGCCAAAGTTACGTCGGGTGAAGTTCCTCTAAATCTCAACCAGGTCGGATCTACTCTGGCCAATCCTTCTGCCGCGGAGGGCGTGGTGACTCTCTCGAAGAGAGCCCGCCAAAGGCAGCGTCAACACCTTGCGAAACAATTCGCTAAGGCCATGGAGTCAGTTGACGGGATCCGTTACAATGCATATCTGAAGAACGTAAGAGGCAAACAGCCTCAGCAACCGATGAGTGGCAGCTCCTCCAAGCCGCCAACCAAGGAATGGGTCCGCGTTAAACGGAACCGTTCGACATTGGAAGAGCGCATTCGCAAGCGCCGCGCAATGTCAGCGCAGGCACGGGCTCAAGTCCAAGAAGCCCGTAGGAAGCTACAGAAGGAAATGGAAAGCAAGCCGCTACCAACCCACAAAGTCTGGAGGCCCAAGTCCGAAGTGGCGATTCAGGCCAAAGAGCAACCTTTGCAGCCTTCGAAGTAGGTTCAACCTCCGGCGAACCAAACGAAGTCGCCGACAATTCCCATGGCTACTCCGGGAGGTCACACAGAATCATCTAGGAGAAAGAAGTCAGTTTTGGAGCGCCTCAGCCCACTTCCCGAAGGAACAAGGCAAAATTCTAGTTCAAGAGCGTTTGGGGCGAATGAAGAAATCCCGAACGAGCCAACATGCTGGGGGTCGCTGCAACCTTCAGCATGACAGAGAAATCATGGCACCGAAGCGCACCACTTTGCGCATCGAAGTTCGGGAGCCCGTTGAGAATTCACGCCCACAAAGGCGTGTTTTCAGGCGAGTGACTCTCGAAAGCCCAAAGAAGGCAATTCATCCTCAGAAGGAAACGTTGTCGTCCGATGACGATGACGTTATACCTGGGAAATCGTACCAACACACGATAGGTTGCTCCGACTTTCAAACGGACGAGCTATACTATCATGCTGGGGGTACGAGCAAAACCAGAAAGATAAGTCCTCGAAGGCTGGAAACTCAGTGCCCTTGTTCAAAGCTCATTCGGGCGGTACTGTCTGAATGCGACTGCATCAAGGCAGTCCCCGAGAGTGTTTCGGTGTTCGAAAGACTTAGTACCGAAACGCCAAAACCAAGGTCTAGGCGTTTCCGACGAAGAAGAACAGTGGTCGAAGACGGTGAACATTCGAGGGTCACCGCCAATATGACCAGCAAAGGAACATCGGCTCAGGACAACCCCGAGGCGATTCCAGAGGTGCCCCGACGTGTAACTCGTCTTTAGTCCGGAGCTATCATTCGTGCAACGTATGGTAGGGTTCGGACAAGAGTACCTTCGGGAGATGAAGAATCAGATGCCAGCTCAGCAATTGCGTCTGATAATACCGTGTCCAGTGAAGGACAACCCCGCGAGTCATTCATGATAAGCGCGGAGCAAGTGGCCAAGATGCTCGAAGAAGCCATGGCCAAACAACAGGAGAGCTTCAGGTTCGAAATGCAGATGGCCATGCAGAGTATGAGAGAGATGCATGATCAACAGATCCAGGCACTGACGAACCAGTAAGGCGAACCAAGCCGCCGTAATCAGGTTGTTCAGGAAGTGGAGAATGCGAACGCGGATGAAGCTCGCAACGCCAATAACCCTCCTGTTAATACAGAGGGTGGCAATGAGGATGCTAGTCACAACACCACGCTTCCACCTCCGAATCGTACTGATGAAAACTTGGGTGAAAGTCTGAAAATCAAAAATCTCGAGAGCAAAATCGATACGTTGATTTCCGCTCAAGAGATAAAGAAGACTGGCATTCCTTGTCCATACCCAAGAGAGTGGGAATCAATCCCATATCCGGCGAAGTTCAGTCTAATTAACTTCACGCCGTTTAATAGGATGGGTTCACCCACTCAGCATTTGATTTACTTCAAATCACACTTAGGGGTAATCTCTGGTAATGAGCCTCTAATGGTGCGGTCATTCGTTGGCACTCTTCGCGGAGCCGCCTTCGATTGGTATCACCGCCTCAAGCCAGGTAGCATAAACAGTTGGGACGACATGGAGACTAAGTTCCTCACAAATTTCTTCGATGACGACACCGAGATATCTATCGGATTGTTGCTCGATGAGAAGCAGAAGGACGGGGAGTTAGTCGACACCTTCGTCAAAAGGTTCCGGAACAAGGCAATGAATTGCCGGGACCCGATCACAGAAGAGTTCATCCTCCAGACCTGCCACAACAACCTTTCGCTGGACGTGTTGGAAGCAATGGGCACAGCACCATCCAAGACATGGAAGGATCTGAAGGTCCGAGGGGAACAAGCCGAGCGATTCCTCAGGAGGAAGAAGGCGGAGAGAGGCCAACAAGCGGCGAATGCTCCAGCGCAGAACTTCAACCCGAAGGGAAAAGGTAAAGCTCATGCTAATGCCGTTGATGCTAACCAAACTTTTCAATTGCAACCTCAGCAACAGCAGCAGCAACGAGCGCTACAACAGTCGCAGTCGCAATGACAACAACGGCCTCAGAAGCAGAAGTCTTCGGAGCCGAGGTTTCCTAAAGTGTACTCCTTCAAGGATGATGAAGTTCCCGGAATCTTCAAGTACTTATTGGAGAACAACAAAATCCAGCTACCGGCGATCGTAGATCAAGAAGGGGCTAGCAAAGTGACGGATCCGAAGTACTACGCGTATCACAGAGCAGTCCATCACCCTACGAGGTCATGCTACCACCTTAAGGACAAGATCCAGGCGTTGATTGACGTAGGGGTCATAACCCCGAAGCCTGCCAAGAATGTGGGAGCAAACGCAGTATCGATCAGCTTTGGATCGGTGCCCACGACATGGTTCGAGCCAAAACGCGTCACTAAAGTCGGGATGAAGACGGTGAATGATGACCCGCACGGACAACGCCAAAAGGGACTTGTGCCACACACAGCCCCAAACGGCGAAATTCTCTGGGTTCACCCCGACCTAATTGAAGATGAACAATGGGCCGGATCGTCATCCAAGAAGAAATCAAAAGGGAAAGGGAAGTCTTGCTGCGGAGTCTCTGCTATCCCCGGAGAAGATGACGAAAGAATCCTAGCTTTCCCGCTCTCCGAAGAAGAGCAAGAAGTCTTTGCGACCCGGAGTGGAAATGAGTATCACTTCAAATATCCATCTCCTGGTGATCAGTTAGCTGAGCAGGGAGTGACAAAACGGGGACCAGCCAAGACTCTCACAGAGCTGGGGGTGATTACGGTTCCTAAACCGGTTGAGGAGGCTCGACGACAGCCGGTGGATAAGCAGAAAGTGAAGGGACCCCAGGAGGTTCAGAATCCGAAGCAATCTCGTTTCAATCGTCCGATTAGAAGAGATAAACCGGAGAACTCGAAAACTCTGCGTATTTTCGATATCAGGGCTCAATTAGCCAATATTCCAGCGCGAATAACGCTGTATGAGTTCTGCGATTGTCTAAAGAGACCAGGGAGGCATTACGAGAAGCCTTGGCCGATTCAGAAACGTTCCTCACTCGGGTCAAGCCGGCACCTGAAGAGTCAGAACTGTTAGTTCAACAATGCAATGTAGCGGCTAGGAACCTTCCCTGCATCACCTTCACCAAAGAAGACATGCAGATGAAGAATTCAAACCATGATCGGCCCCTGTACTTTATCAGGTACATTAGCTCCAGCGAAGTCAACCGAATCCAAGTGGATCCGGGTTCCGCTGTGAGCATTATGCCGCTTCGCCTAATGTATAGCCTTGGCATTCCAGTCAGCAAATTGGCGTCCACGGGCACGGTCATTTACGGATTCAACACCAGCGGGTCAAGGCCTTTGGGAAAGATCCGGATAAAGTGCCAAATGAGTGATTTGAAGACGGAGGTCACGTGTTACGTGATTGATACTGAGACATCATATAACTTACTACTGGGTCGGCCTTGGATCCATAGTAACGTTATAGTTCCCTCCACCTTACATCAGTGTCTGAAATATGTCGACACTGATGGAAGGGTCAGGACGGTGGTCGCGGATAAGCAACCATTTAAAGGGTTTGAGAATTACTTCACTGATTCTCTCCTTTATGGTAACGAATCTGATACTGAACCATCGGTCCAAGGTACGGACAACGGAGAAGAAGCTGATTCCGAAGCCGGATTCGATTACAATGGTGGTTTTGTTTTAAATAACATTGTACCCTTTGTAATCAATCTTGACGATGAACAATCGTCAGATGGCAGTTGTAACTGGCAACTTGCCGATATTGAAATAAAAGCTGATTTAGAGTACTCCTTGTCTCTTGATGATGCGATAAAAGGATTAGACGATAAGCCTGAGTTATATATGCCGCTCCGATCATCTTATGTAACGAAGAAACACCTCCAACATTCTTTCGGAACAACTTTGATCGTCCCCGCCAAAATAGGAGGCGAAAAAGAAGTGATTTACGGTAAAGGAGAGAATTTTCCGTTGCCAGATCATTTCCTAAGAGAAGATGAAGATGATGACAAATCTGGTCTGCATTTATCTAAGTATAGTCCAGAAGCGCGCAAACTCATGGAAAAACAGGGATATGATTTTACACTCGGAGAAGGTTTATACTTCGATCGAGGTTCCCGTATCCCAATCAAAGCGGCATATGTACCAAAAGGGAAACCGGATGATCATTATCGTCACAAAAGAGGCTTAGGCTACGTTTCCTCGTCTGATGATGAATGTGGTTGGCAAATTATCGATCAAATTGCTAACAAAGCCAAAGAAGGGTACTCGGCAGATTCCTCAGAATGGGACTCTGATGCAAGTGTGGGGGAAGTATTCAAAACCCTAATGTCGAACATGACTACAGCTGATCCATCTATGATGGAGGACGATGATCAAATGCCAACGTGGGAAGACCCATGGGTTCATCACCTAAACATACAGTACGGCGATAGGTTTGAACAGAGGGAACCCCCCACCGAGGATAAAATAGTACAGATTAATATGGGCGATGAAGCCAACCTAAAGCCCATATTCATCAGCGATAGTCTTCCCCCAGATGAGAAGGAGGAATTAATTGCTCTCATCAGGGAATATATCGACGTCTTCGCTTGGAATTACGAAGACATGCCAGGGCTCGACCCCAATGTGGCGATGCATCACTTCGATATCAAGTCGGATGCCAAACCTGTCAAACAACAGCAGAGACGGTTTTGTCCGCAGATTATGGAAGCCATTGAGGCGGAGGTTAAGAAGTTGATCGACTCAGGATTTATCCGAGAGGAACAACATCCAGACTGACTAGCTATTATTGTCCCAGTCATGAAGAAAAATGGTAAGATCAGGATATGCATCGACTTCAGAGACCTGAATGCGGCATGTCCGAAAGATGACTTTCCCCTCCCAATCACGGACGTCATCATTGACAATACGTGCGGATTTGAGAGGATGTCCTTCATGGACGGCTTTTCGGGGTATAATCAAATCAAGATGTACCCGGATGATGAGAAGCATACAGCGTTCAGAACACCCCTCGGTGTCTTCTGCTACACAGTGATGCCTTTCGGTCTAAAGAATGCAGGCGCCACGTACCAACGAGCGATGACTAAGATTTTCCAGAATCACCTCAGGAAAACGGTCGAGTGCTACGTTGATGATTTAGTTGTGAAAAGCCGCAACAAAGAAGATCACATCAAGGACTTGAAGACGATGTTCGATCTCATGCGAAGTCATCAATTAAAGATGAACCCCACCAAATCCTTCCTTGGAATGTCCAGCGGAAAATTCTTAGGATTCGTCGTCACCACTAAAGGCATACATATTGATCCTGACAAGGTGAAGGCGATACATGAATTGCAGCCCCCGAGAAATCTAAGAGAACTCAGAGGATTGCAAGGACGATTAGCTTACATCCGGCGGTTCATCTCAAATCTCTCTTGGAAGTGCCAACCGTTCTCTAAGCTAAACAAGAAAGGTGTGTCGTTTATTTGGGACGATGCCTGCCAAAAAGCACTCGAAGATATCAAGACGTATCTGACGAATCCTCCTGTTCTTATAGCACCAAAATTAGGTAAACCGTTCTTGATATACATCAAGGCGATGAACCATTCGATAAGTGCTTTATTTGCACAAGACGATGATAATGGTCACGAACAGGCAGTATATTACCTAAGTCGGACGTTGGTAGGCACTGAGTCCCGATATCCGATGATTAAGAAAGAATTCCTCGCATTGGTATTTGCAGTACAAAAGATGCGGCATTACTTGGTCGGACAAATGATTTACGTTATCTCTAAAGTTAATCCAGTACGGGTTTTTATGACGCAACCGGGTTTGATGAATTGGCGGTTAGTGAAATGGGCCCTTCTCTTGTCCCAGTATGATCTGCACTTCAAACAGCAGAAGTCGGTCAAAGGACAAGCGATTTGTGATCTTTTGGCGGCAAGCCCGACAACAGATACGACAGAAGTATATGATGACTTGCCGGATGAAACCCACGAGGTTAACACCACGTCGCATCAACAAGTATGGCAATTATACTTTGATGGTGCTTCGAGAGCAGTTAATAAGGTAGTAACCCCCGGATGTCCTAAAGTCTCCTCTGGGGTTGGAGTTGTCTTAGTTTCCCCGGGGAAGCATGTGATGACTCGGGCTTATTCACTGACCGGTCCGTGCTCCAATAACGTAGCTGAGTACAACGCGCTCCTTATTTGACTCAGTTTCGCCAAGGAGCTGGGGGTTGAATATCTCAAAGCTTTCGGGGATTCTCAGCTGATCGTCAACCAAGTCCGCGGAGAGTATGAAGTCAGGAACCAAGACCTGATCCCATATCACCAGGAGGCCATCAAAATGGCGGAGTCTTTCGAAGAATTCTTTATCGAATACATCCCGCGTCTCCAGAACGCTTATGCGGATGCACTGGCAGCACTAGCTGTATCACTCGCGCAGCCGTCCGAAACTGAACTGCTAGTCACAGTGAGATCTCATCAACTCTGCATACCCATATACAACATGGATATCGAAGAGGAAGATGACAAGAATATAAACGCCAAAGAGGTGAACTCAACTCAATTAGGATCTGAGTCCCGAGATTGGCGTTTTCCTATCATAGACTATGTCCAATATGGTATTCTGCCAGAGGACGTAAAAGAAAGGGAATCGATTCGCCGAAGAGCACCAAAATTTTTCTACAATGCCGAGACGGATCATTCATGACAACGGTCCGCAGTTCATAAGCAACACTTTCGTCAGGTTCTGTGACAAATTCAAGATTCAAGATGTTTCGTCGACAGCTTATTATCCCGCTGCGAACGGATTAGCTGAGGTTTTCAACAAGACGATCATTAAGATCCTGTCAAAGCTCGTGAAGACTAATAAACGAGATTGGGATGATAAACTCGGTGAAGCACTCTGGGCTTATCGCACCACCGTACGCACACCTACGGGAGCCACCCCGTATTCATTGGTATACGGATGTGAAGTTGTGCTGCCTTTGGAGATTCAGATCCCATCCCTTCGGATCGCGCTCGCAACTGAGATGTCGACAGAGGAACAGCATCAAAAACGTCTCGAAGAACTCGAGAGGTTGGATGAAAGGCGCTTGGAAGCTCAACAACACATCGAGTTCTATCAAGCTAGAATTTCCAGGGCTTTTGACAAAAGGGTCCGCCAAAGAAGCTTCAAGGAAGGAGATCTGGTCCTCGCTGCTCGCCGACCGATAATCCTCAATTCCAAGAAGAAGGGTAAGTTCGAACCCAAATGGGAAGGACCGTTTGTGATAGACACAGTCTACTCAAACGGCGTATACCGCCTCATTTCTCTGGAGGGCGTCAGACAATTAATGCCAATAAATGGGAAGTTCCTGAAAAAGTACTATCCCTAGTACATTCGGGACAACCCATTTATCGGGAAGTTCCTCGAAGAATATTCCACTTGATATTCTAGAGGATATCCCAAAATCCCTCACTGAGCAATTTCAATTGACAGTGGGTCCACCAAAATTGTTTTTCAAACCACCAGAAATTTCCCCTTTTGATTCTTTCCACGAATAAGAGGCCCACTTCCAATTCAGAGTCTCCTTTCGATAAACGAAAGAACTCCCCTCCTTTCTCTTTGGTTAAACCTCTTCATGGTTATAAACAGAGTTGAAACTTCATTTCGATAAACGAAAAACTCATCTAGATAACCGATCCTATAAAAGGTAGGCTTATTTAGATCTTCCGGATTTTCGGAGAGGAGATCCCACTTCTAGTTTCTTTCTTGCACTGGAAATAGAATATAAAATTCTTCCTTTCCAGAATCAAGGAACAGAATATAAAATTCTTCCTTCCTTGTTCGGGGAATAGAATATAAAATTCTTCCTTCCCCACACCGATCATTTTCGAAGAATTTAGGATTCATCCTAGGAAGTTTATCCCGAATCCTAAGCAGGGATAAGTCTGCGCCTAACACGCGCTGCCGGTTTTGTCTTTCTCCGCAGAAGAAGACACCAGAGTTCGATTCTGGGGTATTTTATCCTGAAACCTAAGCAGGGATAAGTCTGCGCTTAACCCGCGCTGCCGGTTAGTTCTTAACCGTTAAAAAGAACATCCGCCCACATATTCAACATTGTGGCAGGTTGTTATTAATAACACCAAAATCCATGCCTTACACGCATGGGGAATGTTATCCTGAATCCTAAGAAAGGATATGTCGGCGCCTAACACGCGTTGCCGGTTTAGTCTTTTTCCCGTAGAAAGAGACACCAGAATTTGATTCTGGGGTGTTTTATCCCGAAGCCTAAGTAGGGATAAGTCAGCGTCTAAAACACGTTGCCGGGTAGCCTATTCTCGTAACAATGGCGAAGTCTATGTATTCGACATCATAGCACAAAGTCTCAGAGAATTCAATCTCTGAGCGCAACGTTACATGCGAACGGATTTAGACAATCCGCATGCTAGCCCGATTCAAACGGTAGTCGGTAAAGGCTTATCAAACCCGTTGAAGGCTGGGGGTTAGCCAAAAATCCTAAAGTCAACGCCTAACACGCGTCGCCGGGTAGTCTATTCCCGTGATCAGGACGAAGTCTACGTATTTAATACCATAGCACTAAGAGAGTTAACTCTCTTAGCACAACGTCACATGCGGAACGGGTTTAAACAATCCGCATGCTAGCCCGACTCAAACGGTAGTCGGTAAAGGCTTATCAAACCCGTTGATGGCTGAGGGTTTGCCAAAAATCCTGTAAGTATTATGACCATCGGGTTCACAATCAACAGAGAAACATAATGATAGAAAGAAGAGTGCGCTAAAGAAAAGACTTTTTTTTATTAATAAAATCAAACCAAGTGGAGATATAAGAAAACGTCTCAAATCAGATCTAACAAACTGAAGGAAGCAATTTTAACCTTAACAGCGACAAGTTTCTCGGCGTGTTCCGCTCGAACCCTCTCCTCTTCTTCCTTCTGAAGCTTGGCATAAGCAAGAATGGCAGCAGTGTCGGCAGTTACGTCTTCTTGGCGCAACACGTGAAGAACCTCCAGCTCTCCTCTATAAACATTTTGAACTCTGGTGCTCTCGAGCTCAAAATCTTTTAGAGTCCTCTCCCCTTGGACTGTCCTAATCCCCGTCCTATCAGCAATATTGTTATAAGCATCCATCTTAGTCCGCAGACGACGTTGCCGTTCATACAAGTTCGCAACGATTATTTCTTGCTCAGATATGCGTCTCGCTCGGGCCTTACGCTCATGCATCCTCTGAGTCTGAGCATCGATCATGAGCGGCGTGACCTCATCATATGAGTCGAAGTGTACTAGCTCTTCCAAATGATATATGAGTTCCTCTAAGCAAGTCAACCTCAACTCACATCGTCCAGCTAGCCGGATGCCACCTACACGCTGAATGTCTATAAGACTATCTGTTATGAAAGGGAGCAAATCATAAGATCTTCCCCGTCCAGAACTAATGGCGGTGGCCGTTTGTTGCATAACCTTCTCTACTTTTTGGAGGATGCCCTGCACGGATTCGGAGACCGGGAGGACAGATTCTTGGTCAGACATAATTGCAGCAATAGGATCCTCTTCCCCTTCATCGTCGGATATTAGGATGATTTCGGGACTCACCATCTTCCTATCATGGGAATTCAACCGAGGAAGTGGACCGATAGCCTGCCTGGCGGAAACCGAAGATAAAACATCCCCATGACGTCCGTTCACCACATGAGACGAAAAATACTCCAATAAGGTATACGAGTATAAACTATTCCCTATTCTTTGTTGAGAAGTTCCCGGAGAATATTTTCTAAAAAATATTCTTAAGGATAACTCAATAACACAATGCCGGACAATGCGTCGCAAATAAAGACTCAACAACAACAATCGAGGGTCAGTTGAACCAACAAACACGAGCTAAAGATCGGAAAATCAGCAATCGACTTCAAGTTCAAAATTCTGACAACAGTCAGACAATAAATGTAGCATCGGAATCCTTACAGACGTTCGACAAAGCACCGAATAGCCTGAAGGAATTGAAGGAATCCAGAACAGAAGCCATTTCAAAGTCCCGTTACACCGACTGAAGGTTGGGGCAATCATATCCAAAGCATTCCAGACTCTTCTATAAAAGAAAGAGGCTAAAATACTTTGGAGGGGGTATCTGTAGGTGTATAAAATTGCCTATAGGTCCCTTAGCACAGCTCGGCATGGTGATTCGACAAACCATCGAATGACGAGGCGACGAGGTCAACAAATCGCACGCGAGCAACGGAATGCATCCATTCGCGTGCGGAATCAAGCCAACGGTTCGGGGAGTCAACGAGTCATCCAAACAAGAGCGAACTCGGATGAATCACGATCGAATCAAGATCAGTTTTAGACTCAAACTCAGAGGTGGATCTACTGCCAAATCGGGTCAACGAATCGAATCCGAACCAGTCAACCACAGAACCGGAAAATGGGCACAAAGAAGCAAATCAACGAACACCTGGGGGACTCGGCCAAAGCCGAGCCACCTCTAGGTGGCTCGGTGGACGAGCCACCCATGGGTGGCTCGGCCAAGGCCGAGCCACCTATAGGTGGCCGGCCCAGTTCCGTGCGCGAGCACAGTTCAGAGCGCCTATAAATAGGCCTTCAGGTTCATTTGTTCAAAGGTTGGAAAAATTAGAGTCGAAGCTCTGCCAAATTCAGATCTCAAAACTTAAAAAGATTGGAGCTTTAAGACTTTGAAGACTTGGACTTCCAGATCCGGTGCTCGGCAATCGTCAACGCCCAATAAGGCAAGAGTTCGAGAGGATCGGATCTCAGATCTACGTAGTTTTCCTCCGGATCAAAGCTTGGTCTTTGATCCCGAGATTAGGGCGATTATTTCCTTGGTGAATTAATCTCCCCGGCTATTATTTCTTTGGCGAAATAATACCTGTCGTACTGCGTAGATCCGACCGGATGTAGATCTCGTGGTGGTCAACGGATAAAACCCCGGCGCAGGCAAACAACCCACGCAAGCGAGCGACCGCAAAACAGGAGCTCGCGATTTGTTCGACAAATAAGGAAAGTTGTAATTTTCATTTTTTGTTTAATTTTCATTGTAACCGGATCTTATAAAAAGATCGGATCTTTGTAACCCAAAAAGTTATTATTTAAGAGCACAATGGAATCATCAATGAAGAAAGCTACCATTTTTCCCGTTAACAATAAGGAAGAAAATTGTTTTTGGTATCATGAATACCTAGCTTTTTCTATATTCAAATAATGGTAACTTCTGAATCTATACTTCTATAGATCCACGATAGGTAATCTATAAACAAGATATTTATGTTGTGCGCAGCGGAAATTTCGGCAGCACTTCGGCAGCACAACAAGAGAGATTAGATCGATAAGAATTCCTGTCTCACCAAGGAAACAAGAATCTGAAGCGGATATCTCAACAAAGTGAGATATCGGCTCTTCCTCTCATCAGTTCTAGGACTGACCTGTCGAGGGATCCTACAAGCTATTACAAATCATGACAAGAACACAACTTTTATGTGGTTCGGCAAATAGCCTACGTCCACGGGGCAAGGAGGGGGAGATCTACTATTAGAGGGAGAGATACAATTGGGGTTTACAATCACTCAATTTAAACCCTCACACAAACTCTCAGATCCCTCACACAAACTCTCTCTACAAAAAGAGCCAAAAAAAGCCTCTGATTCAAAGCCACCTTTTCTTTGCATGCACAGCCGAAGAAAAACAACAAAGCCAATTTTTCCTCCGGTCCTTGCACACAAACAGCCGCAAAATCAAAAAAACAAGCCTCTGTTTGCTTTTCGTAGCCGCCAACAGAAAAACCCAGAGACTCTGACCTCGCTCTCCCCTAAAGAAAAAAATCAAGTTGATATAAATATGATGTTGAAAACGGTTCATGGGCCTTTTCGTGGGCTTCTCGTGTTCGTCTTGTAGCGGAAGTCACGTGGAGGCCACCCCACGTTCACAATTCTCCACCTCGGTGAAGTTTTTCTCAAAACTGAGCCGACACCAAAGCAATCAAATGTCCCACTTGTTGTGTCCAGTACGAACTCAATCCACAACAAGTCGAGAACCCGAACGAAAATCCAAACAATCTCACCCCCATCAAAATCAACTAATCCAAACCGGCTGCATCTGAAAGACTGCCTACGTATCCTCTTGCCCAAGGAATAAAGCCGAACGTAGTTCAACCAAATGGCCTCGAAAGGCCTCAACACCGAAGAATGTTCAAAAGTTCCAAACAATGACCAAACTTGACACCTGAAACAACTTTGGTCAACATATCTGCAGGGTTGTCCTTCGTGTGGATCTTCTCCAATATGACGTCTCCTTCATCCAAAACATCACGAACAAAATGGAATCTGACATCGATGTGCTTCGTACGCGCATGATAAACCTGGTTCTTCGCCAAATAGATAGCTGACATGCTATCACAATATACCCGAAGAGTCTTCTGTGCAATCCCCAAGTTCTGCAATAATCCCTGCAACCATAAAGCCTCCTTCACAGCTTCAGTCAACGCCATATATACTCTGCCTCCGTAGTGAAGAGAGCCACTGTAGACTAAAGTGTGCATCTCCAACACACTGGTGCTCCTGCTAGTGTAAACATATATCCGCTAGTAGACCGGCGCTTGTCCAGACCCCCCGCATAATCAGAATCCACGTAACCAATACAATCCTGCCCGTTCTTTTTATTCTTCTGAAATACCAAACCAACATCCACGGTACCTTTGATATACCATAGAATCTACTTCACAGCCTCCCAATAACCCTTCCCGGGGTCGTGTATGTATCTGGATACCATGCTCACGGCCTGTGACAAATCTGGCCTTGTACACACCATCGCATACATCAAGCTACCCACAGCATTGGCATATGGAACTTTGGACATGTATTCCCGGTCCTCAACTGAAACAGGTGATATTTTAGCTGATAGCTTAAAGTGGGGAGCTAATGGAGTATCCACCGCCTTGGCATTGCCATCATAACTGAATTTCTTCAGCATCTTCTGTAAGTAACTCCTCTGTGTCAACTTCAACCTCCCCTTCACCCAGTCTCTCTCGATTTCCATACCCAATATCTTCTTTGCTTCTCCAAGATCCTTCATCTCAAATTCGGATGACAGCTCCTTTTTCAACTTCCTAATAGCTGAAGTATTCCTGGAAGCTATGAGCATATCGTCAACATATAATAGCAAATAGATATACTCACTATTCTGTAGCTTGTGCATATAAACACACGGGTCATATGGGCTTCTTGTGTACCCTCGGCCAATCATAAAACCGTCGAATCTCTTGTACCATTGTCGCGGCGATTGCTTCAATCCGTAAAGAGACTTCTTTAGCTTGCATACCAATTCTTCCTTTCCTACAGCTTTGAACCCCATAGGTTGTGTCATGTAGATCTCCTCTTCTAAATCTCCATGTAGAAAGGCTGTTTTTACATCCATCTGGACCAAATCCAAATCCAGCTGTGCCACCAATGCTAATAAAATACGAATCGACGAATGTTTTACAACAGGTGAAAATACCTCATTGTAATCAACGCCCTCTAGCTGTGCATATCCCTTGGCAACCAATCTGGCTTTGAATCTAATTTTCCCAATAGAAGATCCTTCTTTCTTTGCATACACCCACTTGTATCCAATAGCCTTCTTACCTTTCGGTAGCTTTGCAAGTTCCCAAGTGTCGTTCTTATGAAGAGACTGCATCTCTTCCTCCATAGCTTCCCTCCACCTAATCGAATCAGAGCTTGACTCTGCTTCCTTGAATGTAGAAGGAATCAAATCATCAACGACTTCTGCTGATAAAGCATATGCAACCATGACATCGTCATATCTAGCTGGCCGACGAATGTTTCTTCTTGGTCTATTAGCTGCAATGGACTCCTGAACATGACCATGTTCCTGAGTCCCAACATCCACTATATCCTCTAAATGCCCGGCTGTCATCTCATCTCCTTCCAGTGTCACCTCTGTAGGAGCCTCAATGGATACAATGTTATCTGGAGTGGGTGGAGTCATATCATCCTCCACCTGCTGCGATATCTCCTGAATCTGGTCTTCCTCCACCTGCTGAGGAACTTGAGGCTTCATCATGTACGTCTCATCAAATGTGATATTCCTGCTAATAACTATCTTCTTTTCTTATGGATCCCATAACTTGAAGCCTTTAACTCCATCTCTAAATCCCACAAAGACTGCTTTCTTCGCCCTCGGATTTAATTTACCATCATTAACATGGTAATAAGCTGGACACCTAAATATCCGAAGCGACTCATAGTCACTAGCTACCGAACCAGACCAACGCTCCAACGGAGTCTTTCCCTGTATCGCAGTGCACGGCAACCTATTCACGAGATGGCTCGCATAAACCAACGCTTCAGCTCAAAAGGATCTTGACAATCCACTCTGCGTCATCATACATCGCACCTTCTCCAGCAAGGTACGGTTCAATCTCTCAGCCACCCCGTTCTGTTGCGGTGTCTCACGTACTGTGAAGTGTCTCCTAATGCCGTGATCCCGACAAAACTGCAGAAACGGATCACTCTTATACTCTCCACCGTTATCAGAACGTAGAGTCTTTACCTTTCTACCTGTCTGCAGCTCTACTTTCTTCTTCCACTCCATAAAAATATCCAGGACCTGATGTTTATGCTTCATCGGGTATACCCAATTTCTCCTGGATTAGTCATCAATGAAAGTGACAAAATAGTTGGCCCCACCAAGTGATGTGTGCTTGGAAGGGCCCCAAACATCTGTGTGAATGTAGTCCAATATACCTTGGGTATTGTGAATAGCGGTGCCGAATTTCACTCTTGTCTTCTTCCCAAGTATGCAATGTTCACACAGCTCTATCTTGCAGGTCTTTGCACCCTTCAATAGCCCCTGCTTCGCCAATACCTGCAGAGACTTATCACCAGTGTGTCCCAATCTCATGTGCCATAAGTTGGTAGTATCCTCCTCTGTGGTAATCGAAGCTGCCAGACCCCCTGTTATTGTCTTGCCCTTCAAATAGTAAAGGTTGTTTTCCCTGACACCTCGCATCACCACCATGGACCCCTTTGTGACCTTCAGAGTCGCATTCTCCAAGATCACCTTATAGCCAGCTGCCTCCAAAGTTCCAAGCGAAATGATATTCTTCGTCAATTGAGGAACGAATCTCACTTCCTTCAGCTCCCGAGTCACTCCGTCACACATCCGGATCCGTACTGTACCAATACCACCAATAGGGCATACGTGATCATTACCCATGAGCACGACATCCCCTCTTTCCAACTCCTCAAAGCTGGAGAACCAATCCCTCCTAGGGCAAATATGGTATGTAGCACCAGAATCCATCATCCACTCCGTAGAGTCAGCGTAACAAACTGACGGCAGTGCAGAGCAGGAATAGCCTGAAGAATCTGTATCTGGCTTTGACAACATTCACTTCCGAAGCTTGTACAACTTTCCCTTTATTCTTCCCGGCTTTATCTTTTAACTTTGGGCAGTCGTTCTTCCAATGTCCTTCTTCTTTGCAAAAACGACATTGATTCCTACCAATATTTCTATGGCCACCTCTTGACTTCGATCTTGAGCGATCACCTGGACGACGGTTTGGACCACGGCCTCGAACTGCTAATGCATCTCCCGATGCCTTCTCGGAGGGTTCGCCATCACTCTTCCTCAACTCATAATTCACCAAAGCTAAGGTCACCTCCTTGTAGCTAACCGTAGTTCTTCCATTTATCATAGTGAGAACAAACGTTCCAAAATCATCCTCTGGCATGTTTCCGGTAAAAGTTGCTGTTTTCATTACTTGTTCTCTTTTTCGAGATCTGTTACAACTTCAGGCGTTACAACAGGATTTAAATGAAAACAAAAGGATTTATAACTTAAACGAAAATAAACACGAGAGCCCGGTTTGGTACGGTCTCGCTTGCGTGGGTTGTTGGCCTGTGACGGGGACGTCGATGTCCGTGGACCGCCGACTCTTCAAGATCCTTGCCGATAAAATCCGGCAGAGTTTCGTCTATCCGCGTAGGATATAGAAACAGAACCTCGTCGATCCGCGCAAGATCTAGAGGTTATAAGCGTATATCTCGGCTAAAACGAGATAATAGCTCTTCTTAGTGTCACCGCAAAGGAGCAACACTAAGGATCAGAGAGGGGGGGTGAATGAACCTTGATGAAGAAACTCTGACTCCTCACTCCAGCAGGGCTTCGCCGCTTCAGACTTTAGAATTTCAGATCTCGAGGATAATCCCAAGACCGGAAATTCTTCTCCAAGAGCTAAATCAGCACCAAAATCAAGAGCCCCTCACAAAGGAGGCCTAGGGGGCTATTTATAGCCAAAAGGAGAGGGGGGGGGTGATATGGACACCCCTAGGAGGAGAGACACCCCCCTAGGGGTGTCTTGGCCAAGCCGGGACACCCCCCATGGGGTGTCTCGAGCCAGCCGAGACAGTTTCGTGTGTCCCCGGTTCAGCCCGGGGCTGTGCCGTTGTCCCGCCGTTGACTCGCCGTTGACTTTTCGTCCGAACTCGGATTTGAGTGATTTCGGATGCGTTGGAATCGTGACGGCGAGCTCTGTAGGCCCCGATGGTTGGATTATCTGTGGGGTGATCGAGGCACAGCGGGCGTTGGTCCGATTGCGGTGATAGCGGGGTTTTCGGTCAACCCGTATCCTTGCGATTCTGACATTCTGTCGGTTCACGTAATCCGTCGGTTTGCTTCAGTCGCTCACCGGTGTCATTTGAACTCTTGTGAACCGGGTGGTGACGTTCGATCGCTGCTCGTTGACACCGAGCTATGTTCGGGGACCTATCGGCAATTTTCGATGCCTACATGGCAACGAACACAAAAGTAGCATCACATTGTCTTCATCCTCAACCATGATATCTACATTGGCCATATCCAAAATTAGCTTTGTGAAGTTGTTAACATGCTCCCGAACGGAAACTCCCCTCTTCATCTTGAATTGGTAAAACCTCTTCTTCAAGTGAAGCCGATTCTCAATGCTCTTCGTCAAATACTTCTCATTGAGTGTTTCCCACATTCTCTTCGCCGACGTCTCGTTCATTACATCATAAATAAGATCCGGCGTCAAGCATGACCGAATAACTCCACAAGCCCTACTATTCATTTTCTTCCAAACCTTGTCCTCCATATCAGCGGGTTTCTCTTGTAACTCAAGAGTCTCCTCCAAATTTTGTGCATCCAAGGCGTCCATCACCTGACACCTCCACAAACAGAAATTGATCTTGCCGTCGAACTTCAGAACATTAATTTTTGTATTATTGATGCTCAGACTCTGTATCGCCTTCGAAAGAGTCGATCCCGATGTGCTTGTATCTCCCATGTTGTCGATCTAATTCTTCAAATAGGAATTCTTCAGAGAATCCTTCGAATAAGCTCCCAAGTCCAACCCGGAGCTCTGATACCACTTGTTGTGCGCAGCGAAAATTTTGGCAGCACTTCGGCAGCACAACAAGAGAGATTAGATCGATAATAATTCCTGTCTCACCAAGGAAATAAGAATCTGAAGCGGATATCTCAACAAAGTGAGATATCGGCTCTTCCTCTCATCAGTTCTAGGACTGACCTGCCGAGGGATCCTACAAGCTATTACAAATCACGACAAGAACACAACTTTTACGTGGTTCGGCAAATAGCCTACGTCCACGGGGCAAGGAGGGAGAGATCTACTATTAGAGGGAGAGATACAATTGGGGTTTACAATCACTCAATTTAAACCCTTACACAAACTCTCAGATCCCTCACACAAACTCTCTCTACAAAAAGAGCCAAAAAAAGCCTCTGATTCACAGCCACCTTTTCTTTGCATGCACAGCCGAAGAAAAACAACAAAGCCAAATTTTCCTCCGGTCCTTGCACACGAACAGCCGCAAAATCAAAAAAACAAGCCTCTGTTTGCTTTTCGTAGCCGCCAACAGAAAAACCCCAGAGACTCTGACCTCGCTCTCCCCTAAAGAAAAAAAATCAAGTTGATATAAATATGATGTTGAAAACGGTTCATGGGCCTTTTTGTGGGCTTCTCGTGTTCGTCTTGCAGCGGAAGTCACGTGGAGGCCAGCCCACGTTCACAATTTACATATTCATATATGATCTTGAATAGTTTACAGTGTAAGAAATAATAAAATAATGATAAATACATTTTAGTCTTTGAAAAAATACATTTTATATATAAACATGTAAAAAGTAAAAGATTAATAGATCTTTAATAAGAAACAATGAAAATATACCAAGGGCTTTCATTTGACCCAAAATGCTGAAGTCTTAAACTCAATCACTTACGTTTTGCTGATGATCTCATGTTTTTTTTTTTTCATGGAGATATGCAGTCTATCAAGCTAATTTTGGACAGATTCTCTCCTTTCTCCATTGCTTCTGGCCTAATTGCAAATGCATCCAAAAGTCAAGTATTTGTTTGGGGATGTTAACTACAAGCTGAGGTTGGATATATTAATTGCATCTCTCGAACTTTGAAGAAGGTATTCTTCATGTCAGATATCTTGAAGTACCCTTATCTGCTCAGTCTCTCAATGCGCATGAATGTGGTGGGTTTAATTTTTGAAAAAATGACTAAAAGAGTAAAATGTTGGACATCTAAGCTACTATAATTTGCATGAAGACTATAATTGATCAAGTCTATATTATATAGCATGAATAATTTCTGGTGCCCCAAGAAGATCACCAAAGAGCTGGAACAGGTTTGCAGAGACTTTTTATAGATAGGAACGCTAAATAATCACAAGAAAGCTAAACTAGCTTGGCATAAAGTTTGTACACCTAAACTCAAGAGAGGAGTTGGCTTGCACTCTATTAGTACTCTTAACATTGCTCTTATGCTCAGACATATATGAGCAATACCCTTTGAAGCATCACTCTTTATGGGTGAGGTGGGTACATGGCTTTTACTTGAGGAATCACTACCACGTTTTTGAGCTATCACAACGGTTTCGGCGTAACGGTCTTAACCGTTGCATTTAGGTACCTATAGGAGCGGTTTTGCAGCGGTTCTAATTAACCGTGACAACAGGTCTAATGCCGCGGTTTGTGAAAAAAACAATATGTTCGGCCCAATCATTGTTCCGG
>BQKN01048839.1:0-13452 GCA_022839385.1 Asparagus kiusianus | reverse complement strand
GTGGCGTCGGTAGCCTAGAGAGAGGTGATAATTCCGAGCACTTGAGGGGGACACGGGCTAGGGACCAACACTTGAGGTGGTAGTTAGTGTAGTTACATTGTGAGATTGTAGACGTTGATCGGTGAGCGTTGAAACCGATATTGTGTGGTGTAAACGTTTTTCGGGTAAGCGTAGAAAACCCGGTGTGATAGTGGATTTCTCCCCGGGAGTGGGGAGCGGAGATGTAGGACGGAATGTCCGAACTTCGTGATCATTTGCTTGTGTTTAAGTTGCATTGGTGTTCATTTATACTTGTGCTCATTGCTTATATCGCCTATTGCATCTAGTTTATTTCATCCACTATATTGCTCACCCTTGTGTTATTTATATATCCTTGCACATATATTATTCATATCTCTTGTGCTAGGATATATTTATTAATAAGGTTTTAATTTGGCATAAATCGGATTAGATTAGCATAAACCCTATTCACCCCCCTCTAGGGTTCCTTCCTAGTGGCATTAGGGTACTTTCAATTGGTATCAGAGCTTGGTGCTCTTTGATTTAAGGTCTAATCACCTTGAGTTAAAGATCCAAGTTATCTTTTTGTGCTAATCTAGTTTTGTGATTTATTGATTACATTGCTTGCATATTTATATAATTATGGCTTTGAATGATGCACATTGTTTAGGCTATGATCCTAATGTTGCTCCTAGAATAGATAATTTCCCCTATGACCAATGGTGTTCTAGATTTAATATTTTTGTTAGATCTAGACATTTTGATTTATGGGATATTATAGATGAAGCTTATATTGTACCCACTATGGAGAAATCCAAGTGGAGTAAAAATGATCATAAGATGTTTACAATGAATAAGCTCTTGTTAGAATTTTTGCGTAACGCTTTTGATTCATCTTTTTCTAACAAGTTTGTTCATTTTGATAGTGCTTACACCTTATGGATATTTATAGAAGCACATCAAGGGGACTTGGAGGCGATCCGACAAGCTTTGGAGGCTTCCTCTTCAAGTTCCATTGGAGCATCATGCACACGTGCACTAGGCGATAGCCCTAGTGAGGTTTGCAAGTTCGAATCTATTAATGATTTACCTAATGATGAACTTGTTTGTGCTAGTGAAAAATTATTACTTGCCTTCAACAATTTGCAAAATGATTTTATTAATTTAAAATGCAAGCATGATAATTTAGAATCCGATCATGAGAAGCTAGTGTCAAAATTGGATGTCATTGCAAAAGAAAATACCATGCTTAAAGAAAACAATGACATGTTAATTTTGGAAAATAAAAAATTGACATCATCCATTTCTAGCTTAACTCATGAAAGAAATAATGCCATGTTATAAGTAAAGAACATACAAAATAATACTGCTTCTTTTATAGATGATTATTTATGTTCTACTTGTAAAGGTGCATATGTGCCTAAAAATGAAGACTTGAATCTTATGAAAAAATGCATATCATCTTTAGATTCAACTTTGAAAACATGCATCAATAATCATAAGAAGCTTATGGATATATGTGCCAAGCCTAAGAAATCACCCACTCATCATGCACACATGTATAGCAAAACTTATAAGTGTTCTATTTGTGACCGTAAAGGTCATTTAACTAAGTTTTGTTATGATGCACACAAATATAAGAATTATAATGCTCCTTGTGCATCTCATGTAGCTTCTTCATCACATGTACACACACATGCACAAAAAGTACATCATAAGCATGCTTATATGTATCAATGTGATCTTTGTGGTCGTTTTGGTCATTTGGCCAAGTATTGTTTTGATTTAAAAAGAAAATCTAGTTTGCCGAATGTTTCTAGTAGACCACATGTTTTTAAATGTGATGTTTGTGGTAGGTTTGGACATCTTGCTAAATTTTGTTTTGATATGCAAAAAGCTTCTAAGTTACAATATGTTCCAAATAGACCATTGTTTAATGATGTTCTCATTTGCAAAATAATTTTAAAAGAAAATCTTTATTTGCAAATGATTACCGTGCACGAGCTAATGGTCCACAAAAACAAATGGATCTCTTTCATTGCACAAATTGCAATCGGAAGAGTCATTTGAGTAATTATTGCTTTGACCGTATTAGTGCACTAAATACGCCCAAATGAGTTCATAAACCAAGGGCTTTGAGCTTAAATGATAGGGGTCATGTCCCTAAATCTTTTGGTACCAAGAGTTCTTGGTACCAAAACAAATTTGATTTTTAAACCAAGAATTTTAATATTTTTATCTTTCTTTTTCTTGGTTTTGAAAATTATGTTTTAAAATCTTTTTGTTATGAAAACAATTTTTTCTTTTATCAAATCTTTTGTTTTCATAATTATTATTCTTGATTTTGATGAGAGGTTTGTGTTTATATATCCCTCCGGGTTTATTGGGTGTTTATTCCCAAACATTGTTTACCGGATGCTAGAATGTTTATATGGGTTGATACTAGCTCAAGAGCTAGATATAGTTGCCTCTCTTGATTTCTTGAAAATTAAAGATGATTTTAGTTTTTCAAATCCATAGTTCATAACTCTTATGTGTTTTGTAATCCATTTTTGAACTATGAAAAAATGGTTTTTAGTTGTTCTTTCGAATTTATTATAAATCACTTCTATGATGATATTAATACGTTTGTGCTTATGGGTCATCTACTTGTGTTTTATAATGTATTCTATACGTGGTTTGATCAAGTCTTACAAAGAATTTTTTTTTGTTGTTGATCAAACATCATTTTTGGTTTAAATGGTTGATTTATGATTTCATTTGGTTGATTTGTTTTCATTCGAAAAATCTTTTTGCATGATTCTCATGTTTTCTCTCTTTTGATTTCATAAATCTATTTTTACATGGTTTTTATTTTTTTTGAGTTAATGAGACATTATTTTCATAATGACATATCATTATGTGTTCTCATTATCTTGTTTGTATATGAGTGATATCTAGCATATCTTTCATTTATGCTTGCTCACATTTGTTTGCCATGTTCATAATTGTATATTTTCCATATGGCATTTTGATAGGGGGAGCAATCCCTATACTATATGTTATACTCACCTATGCTTTATGATAGGGGGAGCTTTCGCTCTCTTACTATTTTGTTTCCCCATTTTTGATGTTGCCAAAGGGGGAGAAACAAGTGGATTGTGAGTATATTTTAAGAGTATTGTGCTTTATAGTATATCTTATATACTCTTTGTGTAGATTGTTTGTCATCATCAAAAAGGGGGAGATTGTTAGGTCTCATGATATGAGCCTACATCTTCTAATCTTGTTTTGATGATTACAAACAATTCCTAATATTGTTTGTCTAGCATTTGTGTTTCTTATTAGGCATTCTAGACAAACAATGAGTTGGAGGATGGATGGATTGCGCCATAACGATCATATCCAAAGGAGGTTGGCGGAATGTCGGTGAAGCATACAATTCAAGTTAAAGATCAAGTTCAAGCTTCATCCGCAACGTGTACCAAGTCAAGCTTATTGAAGATCAAGATCGGCTTGGGTAATTTAGTTTAGGTTTTATATTATGTGTGTTAGTACTTTAAGCTCAATTATATACACACATACACATTTCGTTTTGGTTTTTGTATATATATATAGTTATATATATACATATATGTTTTGGTTTGATTTTGTAGATATGAAACAAATATATATTCATATATATGTTCATATGTTTCATATTCTATCATATTTATATACATACGTAATTTTGTGAAAATATTATCTTATTAGTTTATAGACTTCAATATCAGTTTACACATGTTTTACTAAGTCTACAAAATCATTTCACAAAGTTTCAAAAGTTGGTTTATGTCAAAACATCAAAATTCAAGTATCTCATATTTTCATGTTTTGAACATATTTGTAAAAATAATGAGTTTTCACTTTTGGGGAATGCAATTCCAAAAATTCTTTTTGTAACATGTTCATTAACATGTTTATAAACATTTCCCAAAGTTTCATAATTTTTGGAATTTATTTGATATTTTTAAACCCTGTTTTAAGTTGACATGTACTGTTTAAAACAGGCTGTGTGCATGTCATGAGTCGACTCATGAACAGTAACGAGTCGACTCATAAACTATTGCGTAGTTCTCTTTTTCCTTCTGCTGAGTCGACTCATAAGTTCATGAGTCGACCCGATAGGTTGAGTCGACTCATGCCTGGCATAAGTCGACTCAAGAACTGCGTTGGTTTTTGTGTTTTGATTCTGCTGAGTCGACCCATAACTGGATGAGTCGACTCATGAATGATGAGTCGACTCATATATTTTTTCAGTCGACTCATAAGCTGTTTTTGGCCTATAACGGTCAATTATGAGTCGACCCATGATTTTTATGAGTCGACCCATAATGTGTCCGTTACACAGTAACGACTATTTTCCAGTTTTGTTTTCTTATGGGTTTTTGGTCATTTTACTTGGGTTTTTGCTGAAGTTTTGTGTGGGTATAAATACCCTCTTGCTCTCATCTTTCATGATCAAATTAAGAGAATATTTTAAGAAAGTTTTAACAAGGGTTTAAGTTTTTGTTTAAGTGTGTTTATAAGCTTTTAAGCAATTGAGTGTTTTCGGTTTTGGAAATCAAATTCCACAAGAGCTTGAGGAGATCATTATTTGGTGTTTGAGCATTCACTCTTCTCCCTCCATCTCTTGTTATCATATAGAGAAGTTTTCCTAAACTCAATCTAGCTATTTTATATGTTTGATCTTAATTTCCATATGCTAGGTTTATATTGAGTTTAGTTTTAGTATTGATTTTGAATCTCATTGTTACACACACCCACTTGAGCTTTTAGTATTTTCATACATAGTATTATTGGGGTTGTGAGAGATTATAACATTGAGTTGTGCTTACATTGTGTTCTCATCTATTGTAGACAACGATTTATTTGTATTGAGCTTTCATTGTGAGATCACTTGTATTACACTAGTACACCAATAGGAGTGTGTGGTGAGAGACGGGGTTGTCCCAAGAGTAGTGGCGTCGGTAGCCTAGAGAGAGGTGATAATTCCGAGCACTTGAGGAGGATACGGGCTAGGGACCAACACTTGAGGTGGTAGTTAGTGTAGTTACATTGTGAGATTGTAGACGTTGATCGGTGAGCGTTGAAACCGATATTGTATGGTGTAAACGTTTTTCGGGTAAGCGTAGAAAACCCGGTGTGATAGTGGATTTCTCCTCGGGAGTGGGGAGCGGAGACGTAGGATGGAAGGGCCGAACTCCGTGATCATTTGCTTGTGTTTGAGTTGCATTGGCGTTCATTTATACTTGTGCTCATTGCTTATATCGCCTATTGCATCTAGTTTATTTCATCCACTATATTGCTCACCCTTGTGTTATTTATATATCCTTGCACATATATTATTCATATCTCTTGTGCTAGGATATATTTATTAATAAGGTTTTAATTTGGCATAAATCGGATTAGATTAGCATAAACCCTATTCACTCCCCTCTAGGGTTCCTTCCTAGTGGCATTAGGGTACTTTCAGATAAGACTTTTGTTGTCTATACTAATGCATCCTTATTAGGTCTTGGTGGTGTATTGATGCAGACCCAGAGAGTCGTAGCCTATATTTTGAGGCAGCTGAGGACTCATGAGAAGAATTATCCTACGAACAATTTGAAGCTAGCAGCAGTGGTCTTTGCACTAAAGGTGTGGAGATATTATTTATACGGAGTGCAGTTTGAGTTATTTACAGATCACCAGAGCCTGAAGTACCTCTTCTCATAGAAAAAACTCAAACAGAGGCAACAGCGATGGATAAAGTTTATTAAAGATTATGAGTTTGCTATACATTATCATCCGGGAAAGGCGAATGTGGTAGCAGACGCGTTGAGCAGGAAGTGTCGTCACGAACTAGCAGCTTTAAGGTGTTCACTATATCAGGATCTTTATACCCTCAGCCATTTTGATTTTAGGCCAGAGATTGGCGGGAGCCGTGTGTTCTTAGGAGCGTTATCTGTACAACCATCTTGGAGAGATAGAGTAGTCGAAGCTCAGTTAGAGGATTTTTGGATTCAAACCCACAAGGGAGAGATGTCCAAAGAACCTAAGGATGATTGGACTATTAGAGTAGATGAAGGCCTTAGGATAAAGGGCGGGATCGTTATGCCAAACAATCTACAGCTAAAGAGGGAACTATTTGACGAAGCTCATCGCAACAGATATACAGTGCACCCAGGCATGACGAAAATGTACAAGGATTTGAAGAGACATTTTTGGTGGAGTGGTATGCGCAGAGAGATTTCAGATTATGTGGCTAAGTGTTATATCTGCCAACATGTTAAGGTAGAACATCAGAGATCTGCAGGAACCCTACAGCCTTTACCCATTCCCAAGTGGAAGTAAGCAGATATTTCCATGGATTTCATAGTGGGGTTGCCTAAGTCAAAGAAAGGAAATGATTCTATCTGGGTTATAGTGGACAGATTAACCAAGTCTGCACATTTCTTGCCTGTGAGGACGACTTATACGACAGATGCGTATGCGAGGATCTTTATTCGGGAGATTGTTAGATTGCATGGAGTTACGAAGGCGATTGTATCAGATCGGGGCTCAGTCTTCACATCTTATTTTTGGAGGAGTTTCCTGGATGCTTTTGGTAGTCAGTTATCATTTTGTAGTGTTTTCCACCACCAGACAGATGGACAGACCAAGAGGGTGAATCAGATCTTAGAGGACATGCTGAGAGCGTGCGCTATAGATTTTCATGGTAGCTGGGAGGATCACATCCCACTGATTGAATTTTCATACAATAACAGTTATCAAGCTACCATCGGGATGGCACCGTATGAAGTTTTGTACGGGAGACCTTGCAGATCGCCTATCTGCTGGGCAGAGCCAGAGGATAGTCTATTGATTGGTTCAGAGTTAGTTAGATAGACCACAGAGAAGGTGCCATTGATTTGAGAGAGCATTCTTACGGCGCAGAGTCGACAGAAGAGCTATGTAGATCAGCGAAGACGACCTTTAGAATTCCAGATCAGAGACTCAGTCATGTTGAAAGTATCATCGATGAAAGGCGTTCAGCGATTCAGTAGATGGGGGAAGCTTGCCCCGAGATATGTTGGTCCTTTTAGGATCATCGAGCGCATTGGAGCTGTTTCTTACAGATTAGATCTTCGAGCATCGATGTCGAGTGTACACGATGTCTTTCATGTTTCAATGCTTAAGAAGCATCTTCAGGATGATGAGCAGCAAAGAGTGATTGACTCACCAGAGATTGAGATTCAGAATGATTTGACTATCGTAGAAGTACCGGTATGCATACTTGCTAGAGAGAATAAAAAGCTTAGAAATAATGTCATTCTATTAGTGAAAGTTCAGTGGAACCGGTAAGGAACTGAAGAGATTTCTTAGGAGCGCTAGGAGGATGTTCGTCGCGACTACCCACACTTGTTTGGACAGGCATGATGTTAATGTGCTTATATGACTTGATAGTTGTCATTATCTATAATTGTTTAGTCACATTTATATTTATCTTTAACACTAGAATGGGGATATTTTTTTACCTAATCCTTAATCAATCGAAGTATATGGTATATACATGAGGGTTTCCTTGTTTGGATTATTTCGCTCGACGTACCAATTTTGTTTAGTTAAGGATTTAGGTAAGAATGTTTGCATTCTAGGTTGTTAACTTTAAATATCATTGTGCTAATTCTATGTGATGTGTGCAGAAGGAATTCTTAATATGAATTACATCTTCTTAATGTGTTTTCCCAGTTTTTGAGTTTTGAGATGCGACTGTGGAATTTCGAGGATGAAATCCTCTTAAGAGGGGGGAGGGGGTGAATGTAAAACCCCGATAATTTATAAATAATAAAATTAATGTGTGATAAATTATGATATGTGGATATTTAGTATGATAAATATCATTTAATGGTATATGAGTATAATACCATGTGTTTTGAGTATGAACGAGTTCATACATGAGAGATAGAAGAGTTTAAACATGAACAAATGGCCAAACTCATGAGAAACTAGGAAATCCTAGTCCGGTCGACCGCCACGGTCGACCGCAGCCCGGTCGACCATCACGGTCGGTCGTGATACCTGCAATTTGTTTTTTCTCCTGTTTTGAGTTGGTTTCGGATTTCTAAACCCATATCCGTTTTCCCCTGATATATATATGAGTTCTTCATGATTTTCTTAGTTTTCCTAAGAACCCTAACAG
This sequence comes from Asparagus kiusianus, assembly GCA_022839385.1. Lineage (NCBI taxonomy): Eukaryota > Viridiplantae > Streptophyta > Magnoliopsida > Asparagales > Asparagaceae > Asparagus > Asparagus kiusianus. Next base: position 5,270 of record BQKN01048839.1, on the reverse strand, counting down.
CCACCAAAACCCCTCAAACCCTAGTTTGATTTCTTGTAGAAGATTGAAGGCTTTCAAGTGGATTTACGGGTGATTCTTGGATTTTGGAGTGGAGATCTTTTTCAACCTTGCTTCTAACACGTTTTCCTGCGACCAAAGGCGAGTATCATCTCTGCTAATCCCCCTCCTAGTTTTCAAAATGTTTTTAAAGAGTTTTAAACATGTTTTGTAGAGCCTAAATGACTAGTTTATGAATAAAGTCAACTTCTTTTGTATGATATGTAAAGAGACTAGGTCTTTCTATGCTAAAAATGTTGAGAATGATTTTTACAGAAGTATTTAAGACCTGAAGATGATTTTAAAACATGGTTAATCTGAAGAAAGAAGTTTGATTCGTTGTTTTGAGCTTTTATGCATGTTTTAAGGTTTTGAATACAAATCAAATGCATAAAATTATGTTTACAATTGTTGAGTTGTTTCCAGATATTCATATCTACTGTGACATGGTTGCATACAAATTTTATGAAGATTTAGATATGTTTACATTGAGAAAACACGACATGAACACGACACACACACAACCAGTTTGAAAAACTAGAAATAGGGTTCACGGTCGACCGACATGGTCGACCGCGTGCATGATAGAGATCTAGGTAATCTCTTGAGCCCGTCGCAGTCGACCGACATGGTCGACCAACACGGTCGACCGACACGGTCGACCGCGTGCATGGCAGAGACCTGGTTAATCTCTAGAGCCCGTCGCGGTCGACCGTCACGGTCGACCGCCAGTCTGCTTTGGCTGTGCATGTTTATTTGGCTTGGTTTTAGTTTGTCGAGCAGATCTCTCTTGACCTTATGATGATAGACTATGATGTTTGTATTTCTTTAACACCTGGGATGATGGTGAACTTCAGAATAGGACACGCACACCGAGATTTATACATTTATGCTAGATTGTGTTAGATTGACACACTTTTAACATGAGATAAATTAATAAACACATATTGAATAATGTTGTTCTATACATATCCGGAAATAAAGAGATAAAACCTATTTGTCGCAGAACGATTGAGTAAAAGTATTACAAAAGTATCGTTATTACACGTATCCGGAATAGGGAGATAATAAAACCTATTGCCGTAGAGCGATTGAGTAAGAGCATTACAAAAGTATCGCTATAGCACAAGATGATGCACACATAGATATTTGATCAGTTATAAGTTTTACTTCCATGATAGACTACCCGTGAGTAGGGTATTTACTTTGAGATTTTGGTATACCTGTTATGGACGGCAATTATATTTTGTTTTGTTTTGGTTGGCATCCTCTTATATTAGAGAAGGCTACTCGGATGTACTTCGAGATGAGATATTTATTCTTTATGTTGGAGATTGGAGTATGTTTTCCTTGACTATTTGTTTTTCATTCATGAAGAGCTATATGAATGATTTGATATATGTATGTACTGACTTTATTTTCTATATATATACTCCTACCCCCTTTCCCTTGGAAGAGGTAGTGATGATCTCGCTAGCTCTTTGACGCTCGTTGTTTCCCCTCTTTCAGGCAGCGAGTCTGGGGCACAGAGAGTCGCAGGTTAATGGGACATCTTAGTTGTCTGTTTAACTATTTATTATATTTTGTAGTTATTGCAGAACTCCACATGTAGTTGATTATTTTCAAACTCTAGATTGGTATTTTATTTTAGAGTTGAGAACTCTTGTGAGACTTTGTTTATTTGACTCATTGTATTTGAGACTCAGTTCAGACTCAGAGATATATCTATTTCATTTCAGTTGGGCTCATTATTAATATCTCTTATGCTTCTTCTGTGTATTTTCGGTGTTGTTCTATTTCTAGTTTTGCCTGTCTGTACCTTCATCTATTTATTATTTCCACCAGAGAGATAACGATTGTGATGGTGAAACTTGTCATAGCATGGTGTTTGGTGCTTGGCAAGTTTGACAATCTAGATTTCATCTGGGACTGCAGCCTTGTGTGAACCCTGGGGTGTCACATTTTCAAATAAAAACAAATCGCTCAAATGAAATCATAAATCAAAATTTAAGTCAGAAAATCAAATTTTTTTAAAACTAGGTGGTTTTGGCACCCAAACACTTGTGGTGCCGGAAGATTTAGGGACATGACCCCTATCATTAAAGCTCAAAGCCTTAGGTTATGATCCCATTTAGGCGCATATAGTGCATTGGCACAGTCAAAATAAAAATTATATAAATGACCTTTCTGATTGCAATAGGTGCAGTGAAAAGAGTTAAATGATTTGTGATGACCAATTAGCGGTGTGCGGGACTCATTTGCAAAAATAGGTTGATCTTTGAAATTGTTTTGCAAACGAGAAACTCTTCTTAAATTAAAATAAAATTTGGCCAAATGATCAAATCTACCATAATAATCACATCTATACACATTTGCATGTTTATGATGAGCATGATGAGCATGTGCATGTGTATGTGCATGTGATGGTGAAGAAACTTGATGAGATGCACAGTGATCATTAGCATTGTTATGTTTGTGTGCATCATAGCAAAATTTAGCTAGATGACCTTTTCGGCCGCAAATGGAAAATTTGTAAACTTTGCTATATATGTGTGCATAATGAGTGGATGATTTTGACTTATTTGTATTAGACTTGGCACACATATCCACAAGCTTCTTCTAATTAACTAATGCATGTATTTAAGGTTGAATCTAAATAAGATATGTGATTCTTAACAAGATTCAACTCATCATTTTGCATACAAGCATTGTTATTAGAAGTTGAACACATATAAGTATTTGCAAAAGAAGCAACTTTATTTTTTATGTTCTCTACTTCTAACATGACATTATCCTTTTCATGAGTTATGCTAGCAATGGATGAGGTCATTTTTTCATTTTCCAAATTTAACAAGTCATTGTTTTCTTTAAGCATAGTATTTTCTTTTGCAATGACATCAAATTTGGACACTAGCTCGTCATGATCGGATTTTAATATGACATGCTTGCTTTTTAAATTAATAAAATTATTATGCAACTTAGTGTAGGCATACATTAACCTATCATATGCACAAGCGAGATCATTAATGGATAATTCACCATTGGAATCAAAATCGCTTATCACACTAGGGCTATAGCCTAGTGGTCGTGTGCATGATAAGGCTCCACATGAACTTGAAGATGAAGCCACAAAAGCTTGTCAGATTGCCTCCAAGTTCTCTTGATGTGCTTCTATGAATTTTCACAATTTTTAAGCACTATCAAATGAATCAAGTTTGTTAGAAAAAGATGAATCAAAAGTGTTACGCAAAAATTACTACAAGAAATCAGGTCTTTAATGACCAAAATTAGCGAAGAGACTATTTGACCGTCATTAATGTGTGTAAAATAATGACGATTTTAAAAACGTTCATCGAGTGTTCACAAATATTAGAGTAATGATGTGAGATGGGATACCGGTTTTCTAATCCTCTTATTGATTTGATTTTAATACCGTAGTTATTGAGTCTCCTGAAAGGCGAAGGAATCTATTACATTCATTAATCATTAATCATAACTCCTAATCAAAACAAGAGTGTTAATCAAAATAATGTAGAGAACCGAAACCCAAACCTCCCTCTATACCGCAGCTAATAAACTCTAGATAACAAAATCGCGCTGCTGTCCTTCCGCCGTCATCCTCGTGCCAGCACCGGCCAGTGCCGCCCCCGTTCATGTTTTACCAATTGCGAAAGAAACAAATCTGCCGGCGGATATTCCCTCTCAGAGATGAAGCAGCCCTCGATCCTCGTCCTCCTAATTCTTCTCTCCGCGGTCTGGTCACCTCCGGTGACCATCGCCTCCTCCTCCTCCTCCTGCAAAGCATGGCTCATGCAGTCCATCCCCACCGACATGCACCTCCTCCCCCGCGTCCCCGGCGTCCTCTCCTCCGGTAACCTCGTCGCCCTTTTAAAATTAAAAAAAGGAAAAAAAATAAAGAGGAGCATTTAACTTGACCTCCTATCTCATTCCCAATGGGGAAGTGAACATTTAACTCTTCTCATTAAACAGCATCGATCAGATACCGTGTTCTTCAGGATGCACGGTTCTGCATTTTGGTAGTAATTAGTTTCTTCTTTGGAAGAAAAAAGACCTAAATTTTATAAGTTTGTTTTTGTGAGGAAGAAATAATAATTTAAACAGGGAGCCGACTCTTACTATTTCTGCATGGAGAAAAAGAACCCCAAAGGTTTAGGATAAACATTTTGTAGTTGTGAATCTTGTGATGCATATCAGAGGAAATTACGTGATGAACTTACTGGTTTTCAGGCAAGTGAATGAAAATTGTAGTTCGTGATAAACAAAAGTTTGCCGTAAAGCTCCCAACCAATGGGCACTCGCAAAGGAAAGATAAGGTTCAGGCATTTGTAAGCACTGAATGGAGGAAGAGTTCTTTATGAATTTCATTCAGGGAAACGAGCAGAAATTGCTGCTGCGGTAAGGTTTAACAATATGGGTAGATCAGGGGTTGAATGTTGGGAAGGGGATACAAAAAGTTTATTATTAAAAAACAACGAAGTTCTTTTTTATTAAGAGACCAATTATGAATAAAAATCTTTCAGGTCTATCTATATTATCCTAGTTCTCTACAATTTGGCATGTGGTTATTTTAATCAGTTCGGTTATATGGAGTACGTGTGACCTGATTACTTGAATTTGTACAACCAGATGTGTAATAGCCCAGAAAAAAACATATAAAAAATTATAATATAAAATAAAAATATAATAAAAAAAGAAAGAGCGAAGTTACCAGCTTGAACTTTCCTGTTTACAACCCTTGGAAAATCGTTAGCCTCTTTTTATTGGAAGCAAGAGACGGTTTAAATAAGGTGTTCATTTGTTGTTAACCCATGAAAACACCACCCCGTGAAATCCTATCAGCTCAGAAACCATCTGTCCTCCTCTTTCAACTTATCTCATATTTCCAAATCATAAACCAAGCAAGTAGGAGAACGGAGGAATAGGAGAGGAAAAGAAGAAAAAAATTGATCAGCATCCCAAGTCCAAAATCAGTTAAGGTATAACACAATCCTCATGATTATCTGAAATTTCTTGATTTAGAAGAGTAAAATTGTTATAAAGATCTAATAAGATTGATGTTTTGATATTTTGCTAAAGGATTATGTAATTACTTTTGTAAACAAAGGAAATAATAATAATAAGAAAGAAAAATACTAACCCTAGTTTCGGCGAGAGTCTGACCACCAACCCCTCCTAGACGCCAGCGATCCCCTGTCGTGGTTTTTGGCAAGACA
>BQKN01048835.1:0-16907 GCA_022839385.1 Asparagus kiusianus | reverse complement strand
TATTCCCGTAACAAGTGGTAAAGTCTATGTATTCAATATCATAGCACAAAGTCTAAAGGAGTTCATTCCTTTAGCACAACGTCACATGCGGAACGGATTTAAACAATCCGCATGTAAGCCCGATTCAAACGGTAATCGGTAAGAGCACGTCAAATCCGTTGAAGGCTGAGGATTTGCCAAAAATCCTAAGTCAACGTCTCATACACGTTGCTGTTTAGTCTTTTCATAGGAGAAAGACGAAGTTTACGTATTCAATATCGTAGCACTAAAAGGGTTAACTCTTTTAGCTTAACGTCACATGCGGAACGGACTTAAACAATCCGCATGCTAGCCCGACTCAAACGGTAGTCGGTAAAGGCTTATCAAATCCGTTGATGGCTGAGAATTTGCCAAAAATTCTATAAGTACGAGTCATTGACGCATCAATCCTATGGGTTGGTCTCGTGACTCGAGTATCCGCCACGCTCCAATACCTTAAGAGCTTAAACTGTGTATACTCCAGCAGACGTACGAGTATAAACTGTATCAGACGTCGAACAATACGTCACAATGAAGCCTGGACGCCGGACAACGCGTCGCAATGAAGTTTAAACGCCGGACAACGCGTTGTAAACAAGGATTCAACGCCGTCAATCGATGATCAGTTCTATGTTGAAGCAACCAACTGGAGCTAAAACGTCAAGAAATCAAGAATCGGTTTCAAGTTCAAAATTCCAACAACGGTCAGACAATAAATGCAGCACCGGAATCCTCACAGGCGTTCTACAAAGCACTGAATAGCCTGAAGGAATTGAAGGAATCTAGAACAGAAGCCATTCCAAAGTCCCGCTACACCGACTGAAGGTTGGGACAATCACATCCAAAGTATTCCAGACTCTTCTATAAAAGAACGAGGCTGAAATACTTTGGAGGGGGTATTTGTAGGCGTATAAAATTGCCTATAGGTCCCACAATACAGCTCGACGACGCTAATTTGACAAACGGACCATCGAGCGACGTATCCAAGCACAACCGTTATCCCGCCAACGCCGAAGCCAAGCCATACGCAACGGAGCAGGTTAACGAGGCGACGAAGCCAACAAATCGCACCCAAGCATTGGAACGCATCCACTCGCACGCGGAATCAAACCAACGTTTCGGGGAATCACCGAGTCATCTAAACAAGAGCGAACTCGGTGATATAACGATCGAATCAAGATCAATTCCGGACTCGAACTCAGAAGCGGATTAACTGCCATATTTGGAATCAAGTCAATAAGTCGATTCCAGATCAAGTCAACCACAAACCGAATCAAATCCGAACAACGGAGAACCGGAAACACCGGAAAACCCGAATGACGGACGAAACGACGGAACACCTAAGGGGGTTCGGCCAAAGCCGAGCCACCCACAGGTGGCTAGGCACTGTTCTGTGCACGGGGCACAGTAACGAGTGCCTATAAATAGGCCTTGTGCTCATTTGTTTCGGAGGTTGGATTTTGGAGGAGGCGAAGCCCTGCTGGATTGGAGATTCAAAACTTAGAAAAGATTCAATCTTTGGAGGCTTGAAGACTTGTTCATCCGGATCTGGTGCTCGGCGATCGTCAACGCCAAATAAGGCAGGAGTTCGAGAGAATCGGATCTGAGATCTACACGATCATCCTCCGGATCTAAGCTTGGTTCTTAGATCCCGAGAAGAGTCTCGAATTCGCTTGGTCGATTTCGACACTTGGGCTACTATTTCCTTGGTGAATTAGTACCCCACCCGGCTATTATTTCCTTCGTGAGATAATACCCGTCATATCATGTAGATCCGACCGGATCGAGATCACGCGGTGGTCCACGGCAAATAACCCCGGCGCAGGCAAAAAACCCACACAAAGCGAGTGACCGCAAAACAGGAGCTCGCGATTCGTTCGACATAAAAGGAAACAAATTGTAATCTTTCTTTTTCGTATTTTGATTTTCATTGTAACCGGCTCTTATAAAAAGACCGGATCTTTGTAACGCATAAAGCTGTTAACTAAGATGGCAATGATATCAATGAAGAAAGGCACAAATTTTCCCGCGAACAGGGACCTCTTCCAAAAAGAAGAAGTCAAAGAGAAAGGGGCAATCTTGTCACGGAGCTTCTGCCATTCCAGGAGAGGAGGACGACAGGATTCCGACCTTTCCACTCTCTGAGGACGAACAGGAGGCCTTTGCAACTCGGAGCGGGAATGAATACCATTACAAGTACCCGGATGCTTCCGAGCAATTGGGCACCAAAACCCCTCCTTCCAAGACGTTAGCGGAACTGGGAATCGCAGCAATTCCCCCAACACCTGCAGTTGCGGAGAAAGTTTAGCAGAAGGAGAAAGGGAAGGAGCCTGTACGCCAAGAAGTCCAAAACCCGAGGCAGTCTCGATTCAATCATCCGATTGGGAGAGACAAACCGGGAAATACGAGCTCTCCGCCCCATTTCGACATCATGGCGCAGTTGGCCAACATCCCGGCTCGGATAACCTTATACGAGTTGTTGCGCCTTTCGAAGGACACAAGGAAAGCGCTACAAGAAGCTTTGAGTGACTCTGAAGCCTTCCTGACTCGAATCAAGCCATCTCCTGAAGAACCGGAGTCGTCAGCTCAACAATGCAATCTTGCGGCGAATCATTTTCCCTGCATCTCTTTTACCAAAGAAGACATGCAGACAAAGAATTCAAAACATGATCGACCCTTGTACTTCACCGGTCACATCGGTTCCAGCGTTGTCACCCGGATCCAAGTCGATCCGGGTTCTGCTGTTAGCATCATGCCATTCCGATTGATGCACTATCTCGGCATTCCGACTAGCAAATTGGCTTCCACTGGCACGACGATTTATGGATTCAACACCAGTGGGTCTAGGCCCTTGGGGAAGATCCGAATCAAGTGCCAGATCGGGGATTTGAAGTCGGAAGTCACTTGTTATGTGATTGACGCGGAAACTTCCTATAACTTACTGTTGGGTCGACCTTGGATCCACGGTAACCTTATAGTCCCGTCAACTCTACATCAGTGCCTCAAATATGTAGACATAAACAATGAAGTCAAGACGGTGGTCGTGGATAAGCAACCGTTTAAGGGATTGGAGAATTATTTTACCGATTCCCTTTTATACGGCGCTGAATCCGATACTGAACCATCGGCCCAAGGAACGGACAGCGGAGATGAAGCTGATACCGAACCTAGGTTTGATTACGATGGCGGTTTTGTTTTAAATGACATTGTACCCATTGTAATCAATCTTGACGATGATGAATCATCGGAGAATAGTTGTAATTGGCAACTTGCCGAAGAACTATCAATAAACGATGATTTAGAGTACTCGATGTGTCTCGATAGTGTCACTAAAGAACTCTATGATAACCCTAAATTACATATGCCTCTTCAGTCATTTTGCATAAAGCAGGTACACGACCTGTGCGGAACGACGCTTGTCATCCCCGCAGGGATTGGGGGTGGAAAGGAGGTCGTCTACGACAAAGAAAGGAAATCTCCGATACCCGACCACTTCATGGAAGAGGAAGACGACGATGATAAACCTGCTCCACATCTATTCAGATATGATGCGAAAGCGCGCAATATGATGGAAAAGCAGGGATATGACTTCAAACTCGGAGAGGGTCTTTTCTTTGGTCGAGGTCCGCGAGTTCCACCTCGAATGGCCTATGTACCAAAAGGAAAACCCGATGATTATTATCGCCACAAAAGAGGCTTAGGCTACGTCTCCTCATCCGACGACGAGTGTTGCTGGCAAATCATCGACCAAATTGCTAACAAGGCTAGAAAAGGATACTCTTCCGACTCTTCGGCTTGGGATTCCGACGCTAGTCTTGGTGAAATGTTCAAAAAGCTAATGTCGAACATGGTTACGGTTGATCCAGCGACAATAGAAGAGGATGATCAGATGCCAACATGGGAAGATCCGTGGGTTCATCACTTAAGCATGCAGTACGGTGATAGGTTCGAACAAAGACAACCTCCTACCGAAGACCAAGTAGTCCAGGTGAATATGGGAAGCGAGGAAAATCCGAAGCCGATATTCATTAGCGACAGCCTCCTGCCTGAGGAGAAGGAGGAGTTGATTTCTCTTATCCGGGAGTACATCGACGTGTTCGCCTGGAATTATGAAGACATGCCAGGTCTCGATCCAAACGTAGCAGTGCATCGTCTCAACATTAAGCCGGATGTCAAACCAGTCAAACAACGACAACGAAGGTTTCGTCCGCAAATGATGGAAGCAATCGAAGCTGAAGTCAAAAAGCTCGTCGATTCGGGATTCATCCGAGAGGAGCAACATCCAGAATGGCTTGCCAATATTGTCCCGGTCCTTAAGAAGAACGGGAAGATCCGGATATGCATCGACTTCAGGGACCTCAATGCTGCTTGCCCAAAAGATGACTTTCCTCTCCCCATCACGGATGTTATCATCGACAACACGTGCGGGTTTGAGAGGATGTCTTTCATGGATGGTTTCTCTGGTTACAACCAGATAAAGATGCATCCAGATGATGAAAAGTACACCGCATTTAGAACGCCTCTCGGCGTCTTCTGCTACACAGTCATGCCCTTCGGCTTGAAGAATGCAGGTGCTACATATCAGCGAGCCATGTCGAAGATTTTCTAGGAGCATCTCCGAAAGACGGTCGAGTGCTACGTGGATGATCTGGTCGTGAAAAGTCGTGATAAGAAAGATCACATCAAAGACTTGAAGACCATGTTCGACTTGATGCGGGCCCATCAGTTGAAGATGAACCCTACCAAGTCTTTCCTCGGAATGTCCAGTGGCAAATTCCTGGGATTCGTCGTCACCACCAAAGGTATTCACATTGATTCGGATAAAGTGAAGGCGATCAATGAATTACAGCCTCCGAGAAACCTCAAGGAGCTCAGAGGACTACAAGGGCGATTGGCTTATATCCGTCGGTTTATCTCGAACCTTTCGGGAAAATGCCAACCGTTCTCTAGGCTCACAAAGAAAGGCGTGTCGTTCGTATGGGACGACGCTTGTCAAAAGGCATTCGAGAGTATTAAAGAATATCTCTCGAAACCTCCCGTACTCGTTGCACCGAAATCAGGCAAACCGTTCTTGATTTATGTCAAGGCGACGAGCCACTCATTAAGTACATTGCTTGCACAAGATGACGATAACGGTCACGAGCAAGCAGTATATTATTTGAGCCGAACCATGGTAGGCGCAGAATCTCGATATCCCATGATTAAGAGAGAATGCCTCGCCTTAGTGTTCGCCATCCAGAAGATGCGGCATTACTTGGTTGGACAGACCATCTATGTCATCTCCAAAGTTAACCCAGTCCGGGTGTTCATGACTCAACCAGCTTCCATGAGTTGGCGGTTAGCAAAATGGGCCTTACTCTTGTCCCAATACGATCTGCACTTCAAACAGCAGAAGTCGGTAAAAGGGCAGGCCATCTGCGATCTCCTGGCATCTAATCCAACTACGGATACCGCCGAGATATATGACGACCTACCTGATGAAACCCACGAAGTCAACGCAATTTCGCACCAAAAAGTGTGGCGTTTGTACTTCGATGGTGCTTCCCGAGCGGCTCTTGTCACAGGTACTCCTGGATGTTCTAAGGTCTCCTCCGGAGTTGGGGTTGTCTTAGTTTCCCCAGGAAACCATGTGATGCCTCGAGCCTACTCATTAACTGAGCCATGCTCGAATAATGTAGCAGAGTATAACGCATTGATTATAGGGCTCAATTTCGCCAAGGAGCTGGGGGTTGAGTATCTCGAAGCTTTCGGTGATTCTCAACTGATAGTTAAACAAGTCCAAGGGGAATACGAAGTCCGAAGTCAGGATTTAATCCCCTATCACAAGGTGGCTGTGGAACTAGCGGAATCATTTGAAGGATTCTTCATCGAGCACGTTCCGCGGTTACAGAACACCTACGCAGATGCGTTAGCAGCTTTAGCTGTATCTCTGGCACAGCCTCCCGGAACAGAGCAGTTTGTTACGGTAAGAACTCACCAACTCTTAGTACCGCTTTATGATGAAAATGGCAGGGAAGAAGAGGTCTAGGAGGTGCACACAACTCAGGCTGAATTCGAAGCCCGAGATTGGCGTTTCCCCATCATCGACTACGTCTTGCATGGAATCTTGCCAGAAGATGTGAAGCAGAGAGAGTCAATCAGACGAAGAGCTCCAAGATTCTACTATAATACGGAGAATCGAACTCTATATCGCAGGGGGTACGATGGGCTGCTAGCACGTTGCTTATCGACCAAAGAAGCTGAAGAAGTGCTTAGAGAGGCACATGAAGGAGAGTGTGGCGCACACCAACCTGGTCCCAAGCTTTATGATCGCATCAGAAGAATGGGATATTTTTGGCCTTTCATGATGAGCGATGCAATCACATACGCCCGAAAGTGTCACGCGTGTCAAGTACACGCGAATTATATGCACCAACCTCCGGAGCATCTGCATCCTTCGGTTACGTCATGGCCGTTCGAGACTTAGGGAATGGACATTGTTGGTCCTATAAATCCTCCTTCAGTCAAAGGTGACCGGTTCATCCTGGCAATTACCGATTACTTCTCCAAATGGGCTGAAGCAGTTCCACTCAGAGAAGTTAAAACGAGCCACGTCATTGCATTCATCAAGCACCATATCATCTACAGGCATGGTGTTCCGAGACGAATCATACATGACAACGGTCCTCAATTTGTCAGCAACGCCTTCATAAGGTTCTGCGAAAAGTTCAAAATTCAGGACATCTCATCAACGGCTTACAATCCCACAGCAAACGGATTAGCTGAAGCCTTCAACAAGACTATCATAAAGCTCTTGTCAAAACTTGTGAAGAATAACAAGAGGGATTGGGATGACAAGCTCGGCGCGGCTCTATGGGCCTATCGTACTACGGTGCGTACACCGACCGGCGCAACCCCATACTCATTGGTGTATGGATGTGAAGCCGTTCTCCCTTTGGAAATTCAAATTCCATCTCTTCGGATCGCCCTTGCAACCCAGATGACGACCGAAGAACAACATCAGAAGCGCCTCGAAGAACTCGAGATGCTCGATAAAAAGCGCCTGGAAGCTCAACAGCATATTAAGTTCTACCAAACCAGAATTTCTCGAGCCTTCGACAAAAAAGTTCGACAAAGGAGTTTTAAGGAAGGGGATTTGGTCTTGACTGAAAGACGTCCTATGACCCTTAACTCCAAGAAAAAAGGCAAGTTTGAACCCAAATGGGAAGGACCGTTCGTAGTAGAAACAGTTTACTCGAACGGCGCATATCGCCTAGTCACCAAAGATGGTGACCGGCTTATGATGCCAATAAATGGCAAATTCCTGAAAAGATACTATCCTTAGTATCTTTAGGAAAAATTGATGTACTGGGAAGTTCCCGGAAGAATACTGCATTGGGATATTCTTAGGGATAACCCGGTCGCTGTAAGAGAGGTGAACAAGAAATCCACATTCGAATTCCGAATGTTCTTGTTTGTCGGACTCTAACTCTCATGAGTTACCTTTTGTGAGATGAGATCTGATCATTCGATGGATTAATTTTCCTCACCAAGCTATTCGCTGATCAAATCAATTAACAGCGGATCCACCAAAATTCCTGCCTGCCAGTCATTGGCAATTCTCAGACTCGACATGTTAGGTACTAATCACTTAACATTGAAGTCTCCCTTTTGAGTGATAATACGAGTTGGCGTTCCCATTGCCGCCCGTACGCCACTCTCTTTGCTTTCAGGTCAGACCTATAAAAGTTAGGACCACAACCAAAATCCCCTCTCGATTCCTCCCAGGAATGAGAGGTACACTTTCAATCCGGACAACCAAACCTATAAAAGTTAGGGTTGCTCCTCTACTCTCACTTAGTCAAGCTTACCCTAGCCAAGACTGAGACCGAGTCACCACTTTTCGATGAACGAAAAGTTGCTTTTGCTCCTTTTTCCACCAAACCTATAAAAGTTAGGGTAGAAATCGGGCTTCTTCGGATTCAAATGACCAAACCTATAAAAGGTACGGTCGTTTGAACCTCTCGAATCCTGGGGGTGGAGATCCCACCCCAAGTTTCCTTTCCTGCTGAAGATAGAATATAAAATTCTTCCTCTTCAGATTCAAATGACCAAACCTATAAAAGGTACGGTCGTTTGAACCTCTCGGATCCTGGGGGTGGAGATCCCACCCTAAGTTTCCTTTCCTGCTGAAGATAGAATATAAAATTCTTCCTCTTCAGATTCAAATGACCAAACCTATAAAAGGAACGGTCGTTTGAACCTTTCGATTCTCGGAGTGGAGATCCCACTTCTAGTTTCATCCTTCGGATCCTGGGGGTGGAGATCCCACCCCAAGTTTCCTTTCCTGCTGAAGATAGAATATAAAATTCTTCCTCTTCAGATCCAAATGACCAATCCTATAAAAGGTAGAGTCGTTGGAACTTTCTGGATTCTGGGGGTGGAGATCCCGCCCCGAGTTTCCTTTCTAACTGTAGATAGAATATAAAATTCTTCCTCTTCAGTACTGGGAGATAGAATATAAAATTCTTCCTCTCTCATTTTCCAATTTGTCTTTGCTTTCAGAAAAGACATAATTCAAAACTTCCCAATCCGGACATGTTGTGTATGGGGAATTTTATCCCGAAGCCTAAGAAGGGATAAGTCATCGCCTAATATGCGGTGCTGGGTAGCCTATTCTCATAACAATGGCGAAGTCTATGTATTCAACATCATAGCACTAAGTCTAAGGGAAGCAATTTTCTTAGCACAATCCTCTCCCCTTTTCCCCTGTCTTTGCTTTCAGAAAAGACAGGGATGAAGTCAACACCTAACACGCATTGCCGGGTAGTCTATTCCCGTGAGAAAGACGAAGCCTATGTATTCAAAATCATAGCATTAAGTCTAAGAGAAGCAATTTTCTTAGCACAACGTTACATGCGGAACGGATTTAGACAATTCGCATGCTAGCCCGATTCAAACGGTAATCGGTAAAGGCACATCAAACCCGTTGAGGGCTGGGGGTTTGCCAAAAACCCCAAAGCCTATACCTAACACGTATAGCCGGTTTAGTCTTTCGCCGATTGAAAGAAGACACCAGGATCTAAACCTGAGGAATTTTATCCCGAATCCTAAGAAGGGATAAGTCATCGCCTAATACGCGGTGCGGGGTGCCCTTTTCCCTATAAGAAGCGATGAAGTCTATGTGTTCAAAGTCATAGCATTGAGGGCTGGGGGTGTACCAAAAATCCTGTGAAAGAAGCAAATGCGGAGTCTCTAGTAATAGATCAAGCCAAAAGCATACAACAACAAATTCGTTAGCCCGAAGGCAACTGACGGCTAAGAACATGGGACTCTAAACTAGAGAGCCGGTCCATGTAGCCCTGCTCAAGTTTTGCCTGCAGGCTAGCTCGGACAGAGTCTTCGGAACTGCTTAAGACCTCCGCGGCTTCACTTTGCAGCTTCATCAATCCCTCCTGTGTCGATCCCAGCTTATCGAGCATCCATTCACGAGAACGCTCTAATCCAGCCAGGTCCTCGGCGATAATAGTGGCGGACTCTTCGGCGCGCCCCAAAGCCTCCTTCAGCCTAGCTATCTCTTCACGGGTGGAATCCAAGGAGCTGAGTAACTCGGCTCTGCTGGCGTCCTTCTTCGCCAGGGTACCCATCAGCTGTGCAACAGAATGCTCACGTGATCGAAGCTCGCTGCCAATGGAAGACCTCAGGTCATGCCACTGCGTTAGCCTATCCTCCAGCTGAGAGGACACAAAAGAAGAAGCTCCACCAATCTTCAACTCCCTCAACTCTCGAATCTCTGACTCCAGGGCAGCAAAATCAGCTATGAAAGAATCGGCCAATTCAGGATATCCTTCTTCCCTCATCATCATCATGTGACGAGAGAAGGAACGCCTGAATTGATCGAAAGAATACCCTCTGTGCAGAAGCTTGTCAATCATGCTGTTATAAAAGGCAGTGAAAAAGCCGAGGTCGGTACGAAAGATATCCCTGTCAGGATCGGTATCGGCCAAAAGAGCGTGGACGCGCTCATAAAGAGATGATCGAGACCCTGCAAGCAGCAGTGTGGGAGCTTAAGAAAACTGTCGAATGTAATCAAAAGACCCGAAAGGAAAATTCGAGGTATACCTATGCCGGCGGAAGTCCCCTCGGGTTGAGGTCCGACAGACGCCGAAGTAACGACAGGAGTGGTCATGGAGGGTATTTCAACCCCCATGGGCAAATCAGTCGTACTAGGCGGAGGTGGGAAAACGCCCGAAGCTATAGCAGTATCAGGTACAACGCCTGGTCCTATAGTTACACTTCTTTATTAGTCAAAATGGAAATTTAGACAAGTAAAGAAAAGAGGAAATCGGATATATACCTGTGGAAGAATCACTCCCAAAGAGTGGTCTCACAGTTCCTCCCGAAGTCTGTTCGGCCAACATGTCGGCCAATAGTCCAGCATCGAGTTTCAAGAAACTGGGTACAGGAGCTTGCCCCCGTTCCTCGAAACCTACATCAGGAAAAGCTCCGCCCTCAGCTGGCTTTTCTATAGCGACATCTACAAGGCGACCAAAATGTTGGGAAGACGCGTAAGAAAATAAGGAAGAAAGGAAAGCTCAGAAATACCTGCAGCATGAGCAGAGGATTCTCTTTCCCCAATATCCGGGCTTGGGTTCGTCAGATATTCTGAAAGAAAGCAAAGCGCAAAATAAACATGAATTCCTTAACTATTGAGGAGGGTATCATCGGAGGGAGATATACCTGAATATGGAACGGTGGGCTCGACATTACTCGCCGGCTCAAGATCAATGTTCAGGTCAATGCCTAGGGAGCCATCACGAAGAGCGTCGCACATTTCTTGCATGAAGCAATCCATGTGGTCGGATCCAGGGAATACCGGATCCGGTGGAAGCTCACCCTCTTCAAAGATCCCTGGGACATAAAACATGATCATGAATCCCAAAGGTAAAGCACCTTGAAGTGATAAAAGTATATTCAAAGAGATGTCACCTTCTTCTTCATCGGCAACATCTCCCAAATCTGCCCCACAAAGACGCTGACCGGCAGATGGTTTGTGAGCAGTCTTCTTCCTCTTTAAGGTACCAGCCCTCCTGGAACCAACAGGTTGGTCATGCACGGACTTGCCACTCGTGGCAGCTCGGTCTCCAGGCCCTGAGCTCGTAAAACGGGAAGCAAGTGGCTCATGATCGCCAGTGGTCCTACCTGAAATGATAACGCTCATTCCATTAAATGAACAAGATATTTCGTAGATACCAGTTGGAGTTGAGAAAGAAAATCAAAGGGTATGACAAACCTGCACCAAGTTCTTCTTGGTCGGTGTCTATATCCATAAACTCCCCCTCAGGAGTCTCGCCCTCATCATCCATAGGGAGGAGCTCTTCATCATCTCTGCTGGAGAGGGAAGATTTGCCATGTCTCTTCCTCTGCTTCTGAGCAATCTCAGCCTTACGAGCAACCATCATGGCAGCCTACACTGAGTGATCGGACTCTAA
Organism: Asparagus kiusianus; assembly: GCA_022839385.1. Taxonomy (NCBI): domain Eukaryota; kingdom Viridiplantae; phylum Streptophyta; class Magnoliopsida; order Asparagales; family Asparagaceae; genus Asparagus; species Asparagus kiusianus. The sequence goes on along the minus strand of BQKN01048835.1, from coordinate 5,418 downwards.
CTCTGAAAGGCTCCTCACACCTATGAATTCATAGGCAGAGAGGAACCACTTGCAGCTGAGGAAAGTGATCAAAGGCTTACGCCTATAAGAGGGAAGAGCAAAGCGGGCTCCGGTGCAGCCCACCATAGTCCATAGCCATGCTCGTACACCGTCAACGAGTCCTCCCTCAACCTTCAAACCACGGCTGGGGTTCCCAACGTATAGTTGGTCATAGCCGAACTGACGAGCAAAACGGCAGGGGAGGTAAGGCTCAATGTGACACCGGTTCTTCACCCTGAAGACAAGATACCCGACACGGATGTTCACCAACCAGCGGAAACAACCAATGTCGAGAATGGTTCGGTCACTCCTGGGTTTCTCCTCATCGATCAACACGTAGCCATAGCGACCCGAAAACTGAGGGAAACACTTGAAGAACTCCCAGTTCTTGCGAACTTGAAGTTCTTGCTGAACGTCAGTGAATTTCTTCCCAAGCCATCTGCTCTTCTCCAACAGCTGCATGTATGGGACGGGAACGTCAACAACGCTGGGCGCCGACATCAAGTCCGGACAGTGAAGAACTAGCCACGCCATCAGATATGCGTAGGGAAGCTCGACCTTAGGACAGATAAGCTCGGTAGATGGCTCAGGACCCACCTGAGTAAAACTACTGACCACGCTCCTAAGCCCACAATGGATGCTGGCAACCATCGCTGGGAGCAGAGAAAGTTCCCTCCCATAAGCTAGCTGAACTGCGGGGAAGAGCACTTCAAGAGGTAAAGCATCCGAAGCCTGGTGCGGAACAACGCACTTCTTCAACGAGAGGGCAAGATAGCCTGCTAACAGAGACCGAGGCTCGATGGACTTCTGCGCACGGCGGAGGAACGAACGAAACTTGGTCCCTGCAGGAAAGGCTCCCTCAGCTCTGGCAATGGTATAGGACCGAGCCTCGCTCTTCTCCATCAACTCGTTAATAGCGGTGACGGTCAAGACATCTAGCTCACGGATGGGTTCGCTGGAATCACCCTCCAAATTCTGGAACAAATATGAAGCAAACTGCTTCAAGCTGACCTTCTTCTTCGTCTTTGCTGGAGGAGAACTCTGGATCAAGGAGGTGTAATAATGACAGGTGAGGTCCCAGAGGGTGTCATACACATCGGGATTATCTTTCTTCAACCACCCCAACTGCTGGTTCGAAGGAAAGTACTCCTGAAATGGGCAATCTCCCATCGGAAGACCGGAAACCTGATGCATCTCATGGAGGGCCAACCCCAACTCTCCATCGCTGGTTAGGAATGTGTTGCTATCAGGCATATACATCTCCAACAACGCCAAGAAATGGCGGCAGCTAACTGGGAGTCCATACATGGTAGCTCGTATAGGTACATACAAGCCACTACTCTTCAGATCCTTCTCCCAGCGCCCCAAGACGTAACCGGTCATGCGGGGCCACCATCCTTTGGCTAATGAAGAAGCCCAACCGTAGCACCGATAGTCTGGTGGAGGCAGCCTTCTCCCAAGAAGAGCCAGACGGTTCCTCACGGTAGGAGCAGCGGCGGACACCTCGCCTGGGGGTGCGGTGTCAAGGCCCATGATCCCGGGTCGAAGGCCACGAACATGATGGTATCCGCCAGAACCAGGGGTCTTGCCATGAGAAACATACCCGCACTGAACTCGCTCAGCGTCATCAGTAAGGTGCCAAGACATCCGTCTCTCCACGGCTTGTCCCTCCAAATGAGTGAAGGAATAGTGACGAGGAACAGAGGGGATGTACAAAAGAGCTCCCTCATCAAGAGTTAGCCAATGCTTAACGGTAAGAGTCAGGGTGGCGGGATCCTTAATATGGTCCCCGAACAGAAAATCCGGCTTCTTCAAAGCCTGGGTAGACGAAGAATCTGTGGTAAGGGGAGCATCGGTGATAAGTTGGCGTAAACAGTGACGCCCACCATCCCGTATCAAGCGACAAGATTCGTCTGAATGATCTTTGTCGAATTGCGGGAGCGGATCAATAGCCTGCCTAACAGAAGCCAAAGAGAAGACCTCACGGCTGCAACCGGTATTGGCATGAGAAGGAAGGCTACCACCGGGAAATTCGACTGCAACAAAGCAAAGGGTCAGGAAATCTATCTCATAAAGGCAAGATGAGATTGTTCACGGGATAATTGGAGAGACGATTTCGAGTGCCCTACACCGGGAGGAGGGTATACGTCATCACGTAGATCGCGTGATAACATACACCGACCTGTAAGGTGTAAGACGACACGAGATCGCCCCAATATACCCGAAGACTTGAATTGGCTAAGCAAAACAAGTCCGTAACCTTAACCCCCGCGGGAGGGGTGTCGGTTCTTCCTTCATGACCCGCGATGAGGTCAATCCGGGATACAGAAAACATAAATTCTCACCCCCGAAGAAAGAGGCCGCGGGGTACGATGTCGTAGGAGCCTCTTCCTCGCTATGCTGCGAACGGGAGCGACTCCTGGAAGGTCGAGATCGACGGGGAGACATCAAGAACCTGCAATAAAAAGCAGTACATCAGGTACAATATACAGACACGAAATATTGAAAAAGGGAAATTAAGCACTTGAACTAAAATCCTATAAATAAATAGGATTTCATAGTTGAAGTCTAATTAAACCTATAAATTTCATGCACGCGAAACGATAATTGTCGTTTTCGCGGTGAATTTTGGTGAAATACCCAAAATACCCCCCGTGCTCAAGGCCAAATTCAGGTCAAGGACACGCGTGATCTGGGTCATGGTCATCATATTTGATCATCTAGCACCCCGATATCCCATAATTTTGGTTAAATTTTGCGAATAAGCCCTTTTGCAGAATTTAGCCAATTTTACATAAAAACCCCTCTACAAATTTTTGGTTTAGTCTCCACATGCCTTTATCAAAAATTTGATCATGAGCTTGGGGTCTAAACTCCTTGGATTTCAGCCTCAAAATTGCTGCCCTTTTGCAAATAAGCCCCTCTAAAAACATTTAGGGGCTGTTTTGCAAAGAAACCCCTCAAACAACTCTTTGATCCTCTTGCATAAAGCACTCACCATTTTTCATCAAATGGACATAAATCCAAGCCCCAAAATTTCAGTTCCAAATTTGCACGAATTTTGCAAATAAGCCCTCCAAATTCAACCATGTTTCCTCTTTTGCACAAAACACCCCAAAAAACATTGTGCATACACAACCCCTAGCCTACTAAAAACATAAAGATGCAATCTTTACAACAAAATAAGGGGATTGTGAAGAGGAATTTACCCAAATCAAGAGGTTGGAAACCCTAGTTCCAAGGGTCAAATCTTGAGCTTGCAAGGGAGATGAACCCTAGCTTTGAGAGAGGAGAAGCTCTTGGCCAATGGGTATCCACCAAAATCCGAGCTTGCTTAAAGATTGATGGGTTCTTCAATGGAGGAAGTTTGTTTGAGGAAGAGGAAGAACAAAACCAAAATAGATGGGGGGAACTCGGTTTTGGGAGAGAATCCTCTTTGAAATTTGAATTAAAGAGGGGAGGAACAAAACAAAAATGGGAAAAAGACAAATGAAAGGGGGGGACCGCAAAAAAAAGCCAAACACCCCTAGGGGTGTCTCGGCTTTGCCGAGACACCCCATGGGTGTCTCGGCAATGCCGAGACACCCCAAGGTTGTCTCGGCCTTGCCGAGGCACCCCGGGGGTGTTTTGACCTGATTTTGACCCCCGAACTTTTTTTCTGATTCCCCGATTTCTTTTGGGAACACCGATTCTTCGCCGATTGTTGAATACATGGATGAATTCCACAAGTCAACTTTCGACGGTTCGAAACCCTAGGGTAAACGCCGGTCAACGCGTAACCCTAGGTCAACGCCGGTCAGCGCGTTGCGACAAAAGTCAACACGCGGCGACAAAAGTCAACGCGTGACGACAAAAGTCAACCCATGCGGATTTGAAACCCTAGGGTGGACGCCGGTCAACGCATAACCCTAGGTCAACGCCGGATAGCGCGTTGCATCAAAAGTCAACACGTGGCGACAAAAGTCAACGCGTGGTGACGAAAAGTCAACGCACGGCGATTCTAAACCCTCGGGGAAACGCCGGTCAACGCGTAACCCTGGGTCAACGCCATTCAGCGCGTTGCGACAAAGTCAACACGCGGCGACAAAAGTCAACGCGTGGCGACGAAAAGTCAACGCACGGTGATTCTAAACCCTAGGGTAGACGCTGGTCAACGCGTAACCCTAGGTCAACGCCGGTCAGCGCGTTGCGACAAAAGTCAACACGCGGTGACAAAAGTCAACGCGTGACGACAAAAGTCAACCCATGCGGATTTGAAACCCTAGGGTGGACGCCGGTCAACGCGTAACCCTAGGTCAACGCCGGACAGCGCGTTGCATCAAAAGTCAACACGCGGCGACAAAAGTCAACGCGTGGCGACGAAAAGTCAACGCATGGCGATTCTAAACCCTCGGGGAAATGCCGGTCAACGCGTAACCCTAGGTCAACGCCGGTCAGCGCGTTGCGACAAAAGTCAACACGCGGCGACAAAAGTCAGCGCGTAACGACAAAAGTCAACCCACGCGGTTCGAAACCCTAAGGTAGACGCCGGTCAACGCGTAACCCTAGGTCAACGCCGGTCAGCGCGTTGCGACAAAAGTCAACACGTGACGACAAAAGTTAACCCACGCGGTTCGAAACCCTAGGGTAGATGCCGGTCAACGCGTAACCCTAGGTCAACGCCAATCGGTGCGTTGCGACAAAAAGTCAACCTACAGTGATGTGACAGGGATAGTAAATTCAAAAGTCAACTCAATGACACGAGCCAAACTCAACTCACCAGCTATAGACTCGAGACTCCGACGACGGCCAGACGATAAACGCAGCGCCGGAACAACTTCGGTTATTCGACAAAGCACCGGATAAACCGAAAATCGAAGGAGCCGAGAGTTGAAGCTAACCACAGGTCCTTTCTGCCGACTGAAGGCCGGACCAATCATATCCAAAGTATTCCGGTCTCTTCTATAAAAGAAACGAGTCCGAAACACTTTGGAGGGGGTATCTGTAGGCATCAAAAATTACCGATAGGTCCCCGCAAACAGCTCAGTGTTAACGAACGACAATGAACATCACTACCCGGTTCACAAGAGTTCCATTGACGTCGGTGAGCGCCTGAAGTGAACCGACGGACTACGTGAGCCGACAGAATATCAGAATAACGGGGATACGGACTGACCGAGAACCCCGCAACCGCTGCAAACGGACCAACGCTCGTCGTGTCCCGCTCGCCCCACTGATAACCCAACTATCAGGATCTACAGAGTTCTTCGTTCTTCGTCAGAATTCCAACGCATCCGAAATCACTCAAATCCGGGTTCGGACGAAAAGTCAACGGCGAATCAACGGCGGAACAACGGTAAACAGTCTCGGACTGAACCGAGGCACCCGCGGTGTCCCGGC
>BQKN01048834.1:0-39294 GCA_022839385.1 Asparagus kiusianus | reverse complement strand
AAAAAAACCCCAAAAATATAAAAAGTATAAACATCCCCAACAAATTAAAAACTAGAAATAGGCCCTTCAAAATCAAAAAATTATAATCAACCTCTTGAAAATTCTAATAAGTACAAGCTATCCTACGGAAAATAATCAAAAAGTTATAAACATTCGTTATTTAGGTTTTTTTTGCCAAAAGTTGCTATTTAAGTGAAAAAAATATAAAACTTATTAGGTCGTTGATGTGTATTTTGTCATTTGATTGCACATGAATGAACGATGTTAACTTTGAGGGCTTTTTGCTAACATTATTGGGAGTTTAGTGAGAGTTTTAAAGATATTTGAGGTTTAGTCCCAAATAGGAAACTTATAGAGGGCTTAGTGAAATTTACCCATATGCTAATTTTGAGGGTTTCATGAAATTGCCAAAAAACCTTGTAAAAAATAAAATTAAAAAAAATACTCTTAGCATTATGAAATTGTGGATGGCCCACAAAAAATTCATTAACCACAAATGGTAATTTAAATCTAAAAAGTATGAACAATCCCCTTTTAAAATTTAAAAATTACAAAGAATCCCTTTATAATTTTAAAATTACAAACAAACCCGTAAAAAATTTTCTAACTAACACATGAAAAATATGAAAATTACAAAACATATAATAAAAATTAAATATGACAAATAATATCCTAAAAACTTTTAAATGGATAATATCCCCCTAAAAATTATAAACATACACTGAAAATTAGAAAATTACAAAGAAACCTCAAGAAAATTACAAGAAAAATCCTAAAAATATAAAAAGTGCAAACAACCCCTTGAAAATCTAAAATCAGAAATAGACCTCCTTAAAATCTAAAAATTACAATCAACTTCTTGAAAATTTTAGTAATTACAAACAAACCTCTGAAAAAATATCAAAGTTATAAACATTCTGTGTTTGGTGTTTTTTTGCTAAAAAAATATTAGGGATTAAATGAGAAGACCTAAAACTTATTGGGTTATTAGGGTAACAATACTAGAATTCATTACATAAAGTAAGAAGAGTTCATGGAGATTTCTTAAATTTTCAAACTTAAGGTGGATTATCTGTAATAAGCTCAAACTTGAGGGGTTTTCTCAAATTAAAATAGTTGAGGGCGGGTTTTTTTTTAACCCACCCTATATCTGAGAGGGGCTAAGTGAGAAAAGTTTAATAAGTTATCTCAAATTTTTATATTTGAGGAGGGTTATGTACAATATACTTAAACTTGACGGGGTTTTCTCAGAATAAAATAATAGAGGGGAGTTTTCTAAAAGTAATCCATGATTCTTGAGTTATAACATCAGAAAACCCCCTTGATTGATGATTATCATAAATCCCCCTTTAATTTTAGATTTTATAAAAAAACCCTTAACTTTGAGATTTTATCAAAAAAACCCTAAATTTATCGCTTTAGTGGGGTTTCCTCATAAAATCTCAAAATTAAAGAGTATTTTTTATAACCTCTAGGCTTACTAGATTTTTTGATATTTTTAAAGTTATGTGAGGTTGTCTAATTATCATCCAAAGTTAAGGGGAGTGTTTTGATAACTAGCCTTTATAATATTATAGTTTGTTCGCGTAGTTATCATCACTAAACATGAGATATATTATTTGCTTAGTAATTTACTATATCAAATAGGAAGATGCAGTATTTTAAGTAAGCAACCAACTCAGTGGAAAAGAGCTTTTTTATTTTTTTAATGACTGTGAAAAGGTAGTTTGAAAAGTGCAAATGTGGATATTTAGGCTTTTGAAATGTTCAATAGGTATGCTAATTAAAAAAGAATTATCTTGTAAAATTAAGGATACTTAATTTACAACTAAATTCCATTTAATGCATTATGTTTTAAATATTTTATCTTTCTAATATTATATTTTATAGACACAAGCGAAAAGAGGTATAAACTTGTTTTAGTCACACATATAAGTTTCTCTGATGTTTTGATTATGAGATGTTCTATGCATTATTTCAAATTATTTAGAATTTTCACCATTGAGAGCCTTTGAGAAGTTCAATGAGTATGTTAATTAAAAACAGTTATATGAGTAAAATTACTTAAATATATATTGTTTATGTTTATTTTTTATATTTAGATTACGTGACATTCAATATATATCATTTCAAAAGATATAGGGTCTTGACCACTTGCAATTATGTTGACAAACTTGAATTAGAATAACTATTTCCCATCATAATGACACTAGCCACCATATACTAAGATATAGAAATGACTCCTCATAGAAAGTGTAATTGAGACAGTTAAGCTAAAAAAAGTTCTAAATTGTAAGAGTAATCAAATAGGATGGAGAAGGACACTTAAATAAAGAAAAATCTCATACTCTTTAAAAATAATAACTTAAAGACTTGAGCATATCTCCAGTTACGTGAAATAGTTAAAGTTAGCTATATAATAATTTTATGTCTTAAAAAATAACAAGTCGCTCTACTCATGAAAGAAAAATATAAAGATTAAATATAAAAATATCATCTGATGCACAATGATAATACAAAATGTAGGTATGTAGTTAAAATCATAGTTGAAGATGAGACAGATAATACAAGAGTGACACTTTTTGACGCAGCAGAAACTTTGATAGGATGCAAGGCTCAAAAATTCATGGATGATATAAAAGAGGTAACTTCTTACTTTATTATATTTTATACATATAAAACAATATGTTTCATGTATAAGATCTAAATTTTTTCCTCATTTAAATAGAAAAATAATCAGAGTTCATTCTTTCAAAAGTTTGTTCTCAACATCGGAAAGACATACAAGTTCCTTGTAAAGTTGGATGAGAACTTAAAGGATGAACGTGCACAAGGAAAGATAATAGCACAAGAAATCCAAATCCAAGAAGACATCACAATCAACATTGATGATGATGATTCAGTTCTCGATTTACCAAAAAAGAAGATAAAGGTGGAGAAGGATTGATCAAGGGCCCACAAAAATTAAACATGAACAATTTTTAATTTTCATTACATTTACAAAATGGTTGAAGGATTTCGAATGAGATTTTCATATGCTTTTAAGATTATGAACTGATGAATTTAATTTGTTAGGACAATTTATGATTTATAAACATATGCTCATATAATTGTTTGATAACTATTGCATGCTTTGATTGTTATTGCAGTTATTAGCTTAAATTTAACATTCAATTGTGTGAATCTAAATACATATCCAGAGAATAGTTTACTTTATTATTTTAAATTTGCATGTCAACTATTTTTTACTTATCTATATACTGCACACAAACTATTGTTGATGAGCCCTTTGCAAGAAATCTGATGACCAAGCACAACTTCCTGAACCTATTGAGAGGAAACAATAGCTTTCTACAGAGAATGTATCTAATTTTGCAAAATTGTTATTCTAATTTATTTCTTTTAGTAGTCCAAATTTATTTGTTTCTGTTTTATGACATGGCCAGGTTCTCGGTGTTCTTAAAAGAATAATCAATGAAGATTGCCTGCTACTAGGTTTCAAACCGAAAGATAATCATCCGGATTGGATGATATTACGACTTCTTCACATTCAACCACCTACTGTAAGACCATCTGTTATGATGGACAACTCTGCTAGAAGTGAGGTAAGTTTGTTCTATTTCACAAAATGATAGATAACCTGTATAGCGTTACAAAACCATTGCATCATATTTCTTTTTCCTTTTTACTACAAACTATTCATGCTTGAAGAAATATATCTTGATCACGAAATTGTTGTCATATGAATCATATGTCAATTAATACCTTTTTCTCTCACTTAATCAAACTTGTTGAGAATAGCAAGCAACTCCGATTATATATGATTACCTTGTTTATTGAAAAATTAGCACGAAGAAACCTTGAGCTGTCCATTAATAATATATTTGGTTGAAATTTTTGGTTTTCATTTGATCATGTAATTGTTGTCCAATCCACATTCCATTCTATTCAATGTGTCGGCTAACCCTTTTCTTGGCCACACTTCAGTAGTGTAAATTCGACTACATGTGAATAAAAATGATAATTCAATACCTTTTCCCACAAAGCTCTGCTGTAATTTTCTGTTACTGACTCAAATTTCAATACAATACAGTAATCTGAGTATCAACTTGGATTATGATTACCTTTGTTTCTTTAAAAATAATGAGAAAAATAATACTGACATAATTTCGTGAGTTTTTGACCATCATTTAAAATAGCAGTTTTGTTCTATTCACTAAACATTATTCAGACTCAAATATGAGTATCCATTTGCTTATCCTTGTTCTTGGACATATTTCAATAGTGTAAGTCTGACTACATATGAACCAAACATGACAATTTAATGCCTTTTTTTATATATGAAATGTGACTGTAATTTTCTTTTGCTTAATAAAATTTCAATAAAAGTAATCAATATGGATTATGATTACCTTGTTTCTTGGAAAATACCAAGAAGACACCTTGAGTTGCTCATGTGATCATGAGTAGATGTCATTATATTCATAAACATTTTTGAAATTCAAAGATGGCACAACCCTTTTTCTTGGACATATTTCGATAGTTAAATTTTATCGTATATGGATCAAATGTGACAGATTGATACCTGCTACCCCACTGTAAATTTTCTATTATTTAAAACATTTCAGAATAAGACATAGAGCTTCATATCAACATGGATCATGATTACCTGGTTTCTTAAAAAGTAGTGGAAGAAACCTTGAGTTCTCTGGTATAATATATTTGGTTCAGCATTTTGACCCTTATTTGATCATGTAATTGGTGTTAAAATAGCAGTTCATTCTATACATATTTATTATTCAGGCTCAGATAGGAGAATCTACCGGCCAACCCTTTTTCTTGCACATATCTCAATTGTGTAATCCAACTAAGTATGAATCAAATATGTCAGCTTAATATTTTTTCCGAACCCTACCAAAATTTCCTTTTACTTTAATCGAAATTCAAGTTTAAGACGGTAATCTGAATATCAACTTGGATTATGATTGCCCTTTTTAAAAAATAGTTGCTAATCTGTGTCTAAGCCAATCAACATGGAAATATTTCATGAACTGGGTTCTTTGTTAGTCCATTTGTTCCCTAAAAGACTGCTTAGTGCTTCTACTGAGAACACTCTTGCTTTTTTAATGTGCGATGAGAAGTTCTTTTCTGAATTGGCAAGGGAGGCTTCAGAGGTAGCAGGATGTTTTAGCTCAAGAGTTAGACGTCTGCTCCATCTCCATGTTGCTCCTGGAGGTATTCAGAGATATATGTGGAAACTGCGTCATTGCTTCACAGATGATCAGCAAGTCATGGTTCAAGAAGGAAGGCTTTTACTTGATTATGTTACCATGAATGCTATTGCTATTCGAAAGATATTAAAGAAGTATGACAAAGTAAGTAATTCAACACTTATTGTGTTCCAGATATCCATTGTGTAAATTCTTACGTTATTAGTTTAATATATGGTAGGTACATGGATCTGTTACTGGCAGAAATTTTAAGATTGAAATGCATGATAAGAGGATTGAACTTTTGCAGTCACCTTGGCTAATTGAACTAGGTGCATTTTATGTAAACTTTTCGGGGTCGAATATTGGAGAACCTGGAGATTTTTTCAGAAAATTCTCTTATGATTTAAGTGGTGCACAACCTATAATGTCTATGACCTTTTCTGACTCCATTAAGTATGAGTATAGTCTTACATGTGCTGTTTGTCTGGTAAGATGTTTGCTTCCATTCTTCATAATGTTAGATGTTTACTGTTCTGTGCTTTATCTAATTTAAGAAAAAGATTATAGCATTCCATTTCCATAGTCCAAATATTCAGTAATTTTGAAATGTAGGCCTATTTGTAAGAGGATTTTCCTGTCCTTCTCTTTTCTAAAACCACATTTGTTACTTCACTACTTCTTTGCAAATTTCTTTTTATGATGAATTTAACTTTTTTCCGAGGTATATGATGAATTTCCTCTTGTTCCATGCATGAAGTAATAGTTGGCAAATACTTATGTCAAGAACAATCTGAAAGCCTGACTGGTTGATGGTTGGACTGGAAATTTTCTGTTCGATTTGCTATCAAATTTCCATTCAAAGTTTTATGCATTCACCTTTTAAGTAATCATGTTTCTCCATTGGAGCAGATTTTGATGCTTTGCAATTATCTATATTTTATTTTGTTAGTTGGAAATACTTGGGACCCCCCTTCAGATTATTAAACATGTTGAATCAATGTTATCATATGTATCTTCATGCTCCCTACTTGGCGACCTCCTTCAGATTATTAAGCACGTTGAATCAATGTTATCATATGTATGTTCATGATCCCTTCTTGCTTTACTGTTTTAATACTCATATTTCATCTCTTTGCTTTGTTTGTTCTTCTCATGTTTCTGTCTTCTTTATTAACTATTTTGATGTATTTTTCTTTTTATTAAACACCTAGAAACTCCTGATAAATTTCTTCATCCCCTTCTCTATCCCCCCCCCCCTTTCTACAGGACATTGTATTTAATCCATATGCTTTTTGAGCTGCGGACATCTTTTCTGCAAAAGCTGTGCTTTCTCTTCAGCTTCTGTGCTGATTTTCCAAGGTCTCAAGACAGCATCTAAGAAAGTGAAGTGTCCAGTGTGTAGATCGGTATGAGGTGATTTAATTGTTTTATTCATCAACTTTGTTATGCTTCTTGACTTGTATTTTGCGTGAATTGTCTCCCTTTTTGTTGCAATGTTGATCCCGATACTAGGTTTTCTTAATGTTTTCTTTTGCATATATGAGACACTAATCCAAGAGTGTTTTTGTGAAAATTTCAAATTTTATGTTATCAGATGGTTCTCTCAGACTTCATAGTTTTTATGGAGGAAACTTGTTTGGCTTTGATTTGCCTGCCTAGGAAGTGTTTTGTTTAGAACAGAACTAACTAAAATCAACACCTCAAAATCTCGAGGAGGTCTTCTATTCTAACTTGTAGGCTTGTTATCAATTTTCTTAAACATTCGCTCGCCAATCTTAATATGACCATTGGATATACATTAATAGAAAATGTCTGAATGCAAGTTCTTCCCTATCACATTTGAAACCTTTTCCATTTCTCCAATACATGTGCAAATTTAGTTTAACCCTTTATTTGTATGAGTATAGATACTCCATTTGGTTTTTTTGTTACCTCTCCTTTTGTTTATGTTTGTTTGCTGGCAGGGGTTCTTCTGCGGGGAGAGGTGCCCAATCTAAAGCTTGCATTGATTCAGCTATGCCCTCACATTGCCAGGGATTGGTTTTATGGTGAAGATAAAGAACATAGCATTAAAGTGGTTGTTCCAGGATTGTCTGACTGTGGCCAGCTTCGGTGATCAACTGCTTGCGGTTTTTAAGTTTTGTTTTTGCATGTAACATGTGCCTTATCTTCCCAGTGAACTTGTGACTTGGCATATTCTTTCATGCTTCTCTTTTCTTTCCTTTACCCAGTGAACTAAAGTGATGTTGAATATTAGTTATTTGCAGCTAAGATCAACTAACTTTTTCTTGATTGTGCGGTCACTTTTATCACGTGCACCATATATATGGTTGATTAAGTTCCTTCTCTATGAGCAATATTCTAATTAGTCCTGTGAGATAATGTTTAATTGGCATTCATCTTGTGTATTGTGTATAAGTTCAATGCAAAATTATGAAAACATTATTAATTTTGACTCTTGTAGTTTCTTAATATGTATCACGTGCAATGCATGTATGCATATGTTTGATATATGGTTTAAATTAAATAAATCTTAATGAAATGAATCAATAACAAAAGAATAAATTAAAAAATTTACCACATGCATTGTACGTGCAATCCAACTAGTAATAATAAAAAATGTGGTCTCAAGACTACAATAGCTTATAACGATGAATTTGATCTTCAAGCTTGGAGAGTTCTGTCGTATAAGCCTGTTCAAGCTCAGCTATCAATTTAACCTTGAAAGCTTCTTCGTCAACACTTTGAAGTTTGGCGGCTTCTTGTTCTTTTTCAACGAGTATCTTGTCCTGAAGATTCAGTTGTTGAAATAGGTTTTCCTCAACTTGAGTTATTTCCGCCAAATCGGATTCCAAAATCTCCTGAGCATCCTCAGCCTTTGCCAGTTGCTCCTTCAAGCGGGCTATCTCGGCTCGACCCGACTCTAAATCCCGATACAGGTCAATCTTGGTTTGTGTCTTCTTGGCAACGCTCACCCTGATTTGATTAACGCGGATTCTTAACTTTTGAAGCTCGGATTCAGCTGATTTTCGAGAATCATGCCATGCTTGTAGCCTCAAGTCCATTCGAGAAGCAATATAAGAAGGCGCGTCGTCGGTACGAAGACCCTTTAAGTGTTCGATGTTTTGTTTAAGGTTGACTAAGTAAGCTTCGATCGAATCGGCTAATTCAGCATAACCATCTTCTCTAATTCCTAATACATGGTGATCGAGAGATCTCCTAAAATGCTCGAAAGGTGATCCTTTGAGGATGATTCGATCAACCATAGTATTTAAGAAATAGACGAAGCTTTGATGATCAGAGCAAATGATAGATTTATCCGTGTCTTCATCTGGTAATAGAACTTGAATACGGTCAGACAAGGATGAAGGAGCTGCAAAGAGAACAAACAAAATAAGTATAAAATATATACGCTTGTACATGGCAACGAACGGAAATATATCAAGTTTACTGGAAGATTCCACAACTTGGTTACCTTGGTTTGTCGGCGTCATAGTAGGCTCTACAACAACCGGAGTTTGTTCAGGAATAACATTTGTTGGTAGACTCGCTGCATTAGATGATTGTTCAATTGAGACCTCAGATAGCTTTGGGTCCAAGTCAACAAGTCTCCCGGAAGATGATTCTACAAACAAGAGCATCACAATGAGTATGTTGGAGTATTAAGCAGAAGTTTATAACGAACAATTGATGAAACTCACCAATCCTAGACGCAACAGCTGTTGACGTACCAACTTCTTCGGTTGGTCTCACTTTTATTGCAACGGGACTGATTTGGGGAGTAGCAGTAGCTTCTTTCATCATCGAGTCTAAAGGAGTAAGAGGTTGAGATTCAGGAGTTGATGATTGAAAATCAACCTCGGTTCCTGCCCGCAACAAGAGGCCATGACCCTCGAACTGATTAGACGTTTTGGTGATTATAGCAGTATCGGTCTCGGTAACCGGCCCTATAATTTGAACACTTATATGATTAGTCAAAGTTGAATAAAAAATATAGAGATTATGGAATAAAAGCCTTACTTTTAGAAAAACACGCTTCTGTTGAACCAACTCCAACGGTTGAGTCTGTAGCTGCCCCAGGAGCCTTCCCCGATAACAAATTGGAGATGTATTGATGGTCGTCCTCCAAGAGATCAAGATTGAGATTGTGCTCGTTGAAATCCTTGACCTCAGTAGCATGAGTGGGTTCTCCTCCAGCTGATTCACCCATTATGGCGTTTGCAGAATGTGTTGGTTCATAAGTAACATATATACTTAGATGAACATAAACAAAATAGAGATTAGTTTTACCTTCATTAACCGGGACGGATTCGATAGCTTCACTACTTGCACCCGCTTCTTTTAGTTTGACTAAAAGGAGACAAAGTGCACAAGTCATTAGAAGAGGCACGCGTTCTGACTCATTCATCTTTCAGAATTGCCTTCCAAATGGAGAAAGATCAGTACCTGTGTTTGAAGCCGATGGATCAACGTCGGAAATTGTTGGAACACCAGCAATTTCATCATTAAGCGTGTTGTGCATTTGTTGAATGAAACCGGGCTCCTTAGCTTCCATATCACCGGGAGAAGCAGCGTCAGCCTGAAATTCTCCCTCTTCTTGACTCCCTACAGAAATTGAGCACGAGATAAGTCCGAGTGTTAAGAAATATAAGAGCAATAAAGTGAAAATAAAGACGGATTGTTACCTTGTTCGTCCAAAGAAACACTGCAAGCAGATGTCTCCTCTAAAGCAGGAAGACGAACACGTGGTTTAGAGACGGCCTTCTTTCGTCTTTTTAGTGGACACGCTTCATCTTGAACCCCGGATCTTTCGTGATGATACTTGGTGCGCAACTCAGTTTTTAGAGGGATTTGAGTTTGAATTGAAGACTGAGATCTCTGTTTACGAATGAGAGGCATTGTATCTTCTTCTTCCTCTTCATCTCCACTAAGGACCTCTACCGTCATCCGATTGGGTTGCGTCATAACAACCCTCTCCCTCCTTCTCTTTGGAGCGTCTTGGGGTCGAGCTGGATCAGTATGTTTAGCCCTGTGAGCAATAGAAGGGTTTACATATCCTCTTTCGAAGAAAGAGTCCGGAAGACCAGTCGTCTCTTCTTCAGTTGCTTCAGAACTTGATCCAGTCTCATCCGCCCTCTCGGTTGTTTCGGTCTTGTCAGTCTCAAACTCTTCTTCACTATCAGCTAGGCGAGCAGGTTCTTTTCCCTATCTGGACGATTCGGCAGCTTCTTTCCTTCGAGGTGATAGCACAGTGTCATGGACTGCTTCTGTTGCCCGTCGGGAGGCTATTTCTTCCTCTAGTTCGGATATCCTCCTCTTTCGAGCAACGGTACTGGCGGCTATCAGCCACTTACAGTAAAGAAAAGTCATTTGCAGAGGAAGCGTCTCTAAAGGGAGGTCAAACTCTGCATTTGTACAGCCAACGATGCTCCAAAATCAGGCTCTCGCCCCATCAATAAGTCCACCTCGAACCCTAAGATGACGGTTCGGGTTGCCGACGTACAGTTGATCATAGACGAATTGACGAGCAAACCGGCATGGAAAGTATGGCTCGGTATGATAGACATCCTTCACCCTGAATACTAGATAACCTGGTCGGATGTTCATCAACCATCTGAAGCAACCGATATCCAAAATCGTGCGATTCTGCCTGGGTTCTTCAGCATCCAACAAAGTAGTGTTGTAAGTCCCGGAGAACTGAGGGAAACAAGGAAAGAACTCCCAAGATTTGTGGACTTTGAATTGTCTAGATATATCCAGCCACCGATGTTTGACCCATTTACAACCTTCAAGAGTCTGCAGTAGATAGAGGCTTAGATCTACCGTCTCAGGAGCCTCCATTAAATATGGCCGGTAAAGTACAAACCAGGTCATCAAATAAGTGTAGGGTAATTCCAGCTTCGGGACAGATATTCCGACAGAGGGTTTCTTCCCCTCTTGAGTAAACACGGAAGCCAATTAGCGTAATCCACTGTGAATATCAGCTACCATTGCAGGAAGCAAGGATAACTTACGACCTGTGGCTAATTGAACGACCGGATATAACACTTTGATCGGCATCACATCAGAGGGTTAATAGGGGATGACACACCTCTTCAGCCATATGACCAAAAAGCCAGCTAATAGGGTGATTGAATTGATCGGAATGCCAGTCTGCCACAAATAAGAACGAAATTTGGTACCGTGAGGAAAGCCGTCTTCTGAACGGGAAGTGTAGGACTGTGCGTTCGTTCTCTCCAACAACCGGTTGATCTCATTCGGAATTAAGGAAGGTAGTTCGCACACAGTGTCTGAGCGACTCTCAAGGTTCCTGAATAGATAATATGCGAACTGCTTCAAACTGATCTGGGGAGATCTCTTCTTAGCTCTAGTCTCCATTTCGGCTATAGCTATATGATAGTGGCATGTCAACTCCCATAAGGTGTCATAGGTCACGGCTGACCGATCCTTCATCCTATTCAGTTGACTGACAGTGGGGAAGAATTCTTGATATGGAACGTCACCTATAAGCAGCCCCGATACCTTCATCATTTCGTGTAACGGCAGTCCAAGCTCCCCGTTCTTGGTGAAGAAAGTGTTGGTGTCGGGATTGTAGATCTCCAACAAAGCGAAGAAGTGATCCATGCTGATCTTCAAACTGTATATGCTGGCACGAATCAGAGCTGACAACTCCAACTCTGCTAATTCTCACCCCCAGCGATTCAATACATATCGGGTCATTCTTGTCCACCACTTATCTCCAAAATAATGGACTCATCCATAACATCTGAATTTCTTGATGGGGAATTCTTTTCCCAACACAGCTAACCCAACCTTTATGGTGTTTGCTTGTGCTGCCTTTTCATTCTGGGGCAGATTATCTTGGCCTAAGACTCCAGGGTGTAGTCCTTGCACAGAAGCTCTGTCACTAGAACCTGGGGTGGCCTCTCTACCAATGAAACCATAGTGAACACGCTCGTGGTTTTCGGTCAATTTCCAAAACATTTTTCGACCAACTGCCAAGTTTCTAAACTTCAAAAGTGAATGCTCTCGAGGAATCCAGGGCAGGTACAAGAAGGTCGACCCACTCACATGCAACCACTGCGCAGGTCTACAAGAAACGATTTTTGGATCTCTTATAGAGTCACCAAACAGGAAATCCGGTTTTCTTATACACTAATTCGAGTCCCGCTCTGAGATTAAAGTAGCATCCATGATCAACCGTCGCAGAACACGACAACTACCTCATCGTATCAACTCCATAGCTCCTTCGCTGTAGTCCGAGTTGAACTGGGGAGATGATTCAACTAACGGGAGTCCTTCATAGTAGGAGTGAGTGACACTACTTTGACCAGTGACTTCACTAGCGGTGAAGATTACAAAAGGAAAATGGACTGGCCAAAAAAGAGGGGGAAATACATTAGAGAATACGGTGTATCTTATTCCATAAGATATAACAGCCATCTCGTAACAGGTGTGACGATTTTTATTTACCACCTGTATAAAAGAGATATGCATTACTATGCACGAGCATTATAACGGCATATCAGAACCTTTCAAAATACGTGGGATAATATGAAATCGCCCCTGTATACTCTGAAGTGTGTCTTGTCCAAGCAAAACAAACACTTTCCAACGTCGATCCCCTCAAAGGAGGCAGCTCTTCTTGAATGCATCTCAAAGGATGACAAACGAGGGTTTACATACAAAGATGGATATATACATATGAAATTGACAAGATGCAATATTTAAATTCGTAAAAGAGTGGAAGAAATATACCCCCATACGAAACGGCAACGGGATCAGGCCCCTCGGTAGTCTGGGCAGTCGAACGGCCTCGGGGAACTCGAGATCTTCACGGAGACATAATGGAAATATGATACCTGTCAAAATCCAACGAGAAAGTTAGGGTATTGGGCTTAGAACCAACAAAGATATTACAAAATACACTTAAAATGCGCATGTATGGGGAAGAATCAAAGAAAATTGAAATTTCAAAAGGGAGAGGGAGAACAAACCTTCAAACTTCGAGTGAAATTCCCCCAAGCAAGAGCTCTATCCAAATCCGAAACAAAGAGAGGAAGAGGAGACAAAAAACTCGTCGAAAATAGCTTGAAAATCGCCCAAAAAGATCACTGAAAATCGACGTGAAAAGTATCTGAAAAAAACCCTAAGTCGGGGTTTTATACCCCCGACTCCGCTAACCGAGATAGTCTTCACTGTCTCAGATAGCAAGATAGTAATCACTGTCTCGCCATGCGAGACAGCATAAACTGTCTCGCTTAGCGAGACAGTGACGACTGTCTTGGGTATGATATGCAATGTCGTAGTGTTTTGATGAAGTAACCTCTACCTACGTACAACACATATGAATACTCCAATAGGTACACAAGTCTAAACTGTTTCGCTACCCTCAACAGGAAGTTTCTGGAGAATATCACCCAGAATATTCTTAAGAATAACCTGATTGCCTCCTAACGGGTATATAAGGTTAAACTATTTCCCGAAAACTCTAAAAAAATAAATGAGTATAAACTGTGTTCTTATGAAGACTGATACAGTAATAAATAATCCGGCATCAATTTGGCGACAAAAGCTGAATTCACAAGTATAAATTCCAGCTTTGGTTCAAGATCTCAACAACGGTCAAGCGATAAACGTAGTACCGGAAGAGTCTTAGCTATTCTACAAAGCACTGAATAGATTGAGAGATAAAGAGGTCAAGGGTTGAAGCCATTTACGGGTCCTTCTACACGATTTATTCAACCAAGTATTGAAAGGATTGTAAGTTAGACCTGTCTTATCCAAAGTATCCCAGACTCCTCTATAAAAGAATGAGTTTGGAATACTTTGGAGGGGGTATCTGTAGGCGTCAAAAATACTGATAGATATCCAAACACAGCTCAAGACAACGAGAAAGATCATCCAAAGATCACAGAAAATAACCTTACGCTGTCTCGAAATGATCAAGACAGTGTTGACTATCTCGTGGTGTGAGAAAGTAATGACTGTCTCGCACATGCGAGACAATGTAGACTATCTCGCAGTGCGAGACAGTGTCTAGTATCTCGCACGCGAGACAGTGTAAAGCTCTGAAATAATCAAAAGATACTGAAATAACTACCGACACGTGGCCACCAACTATTCAGAAACGTGGGAAACATCATGGGTGAGAATCACGTGGATAACTGTCAAAATAATAGATTTTAGAACGTGGGGAGGCAGTTACAGTAGAAACCATCGGGCAGTTTAAGATTTTCGAGACAGTCTTGACTGTCTCGGAAGCCGAGACAGTCTTAACTGTCTCGGCCGTTGAGACAGACAAGACTGTCTCGCAGTCAAAATCTCTTCATGATGTTGTATTTTCAGTTAAGTGTCCCAGGGGCTATAAATACCCCCCTAGGGCCGTTATTTATAGAGATCTAAGAGCAGAGAGAAGATAGAGCAACAGACTTCAGTTACTTGTGTGATTCCTTAAGATTTGAGCTTTGACTTGATCTTAAGAAGAGTGTTCATCTTACTTTGATAAGATATTCACTGATTTTTATTCTAGCTTCTAAACGAAGGAAGAATACCAAAGACCCTCACGATCTATGAATCGATGATCCACGAGCCAAAGCACTCCCGGCACAGGCAAAGTCCCCCAAAGCAGAAATCGATAAACGATTCCTGTGTTATTTTCTAAAAAGTTATAATTTTCATTTTGTTGTGTAAAGGAAGTCTTATAAAAAGACTATTTCTTTCGAGTTTATTGTAATCGACTGAAGATACAATGAATTCCACAATAAAATCAACTTTTGATGAAAACAATGATAAAATCTTTCCTTTCGGTGGTGAGTGTCTCATTGTCTGCCACTAGAAAAACTTTCTCATTAGCAATCTCTATCTTAAAAACCTTTGATTCTATGATTGACATAATTGACGAAATCTTTGTTGTTGCTTCTTTGGTACTCTTCACAAATCCAGACTCTTTCTCACGGATGTATTGAGGGTTTTTTAGTTTTGCCATAATCATAACTAGTTTGATAGCTCTCTACAAACATCCATGATGAAGGTCCTTTTTTATTCTGCTCAAGTTCTCGCTCCACCTTCTGTGCTAGACAAACAGTATCGACTTAGGTAAAAGAATCTTTCAAATACATTCGACATTGTTTATAGTTAGAAGGCAAGCAATGATTTCTCAATAATTTTATCATATTTGCCCACTAATTGACTTTCGGCTTTTCTTGACGGGGTCGATTTAGGCATACTAATTCCTACCAAGAAGACGCTCCACTATTAAGTTGGTAGGCCACCAACTTAACCTTCCACTCATCTGGGATCTTCATAAACTCAAATGACCTCTCCATCTCTGCAACCCAATCAAGAAATTCTTCGATATGTAGTTGCCCATTAAAAGATGGCAGACCCATCTTCATCTTGAACCCTCTAGCATCATAATTGTCCAGTTGTCGGCAGTCTCTATGATCATCACCATGGCGTGGTGCTTCATAGTTGTCGCTGTCGATGTTGAATTCGTCCTGTGGAGTCAAATAACGTTGTTGGAAATCATCAACGTGATTTTGAACTCCTACCATATTTAGATGCTCTATTGCCGATGCAATTCAATCTACAGTAGTCTTAAATTGATTAACATCAATCTTCAACTTATCAAACTTATTTCGGATAACACAAATTTCATCACCTGCTATTGGATCAGAAAAATAGGGCTCTGATATCTCTGATAACAATTAACGCAGTGCAGAAGTGATAAACCTTAGAATCCACCAAGGGCTACTTTTTGAATCCACAAAGAATAATATTTGAATCCATGAAGAGCTTCGAATCCACAAAGAAAATATTATTGATAAAAGTGATCTAATTCTTTGAGGTTACTGTAGACGGTAAAAAATACCTCCATGGACTCGTAAGAAATCCGCCTGCAAAGGGGAGTCGCCCAAAGCCATGCGAATTCACCCTTTATCACAACTCGCCAGACCGAGTTACAGTCGAATCCGCCTGCAAACTCAAGACCGTCAGAACAGCTGGGTATCCGCTACCCCACGTGCTGGAGCAGGCTTTCCCGTCCCTCTCGAGCTGAGAGGAGAGAGAGAGCACAGTATTCCAGGCCGTCGGATGGTCGCTCACAGTACGAGCGAGTGGGCAGACGTCAGATCCATCTGAACATCCATAAATGCAGTTCACCTCACCCATCCGAGTCGAGAACCAGATCCGCCGGCACTCGGCAAGTTGGCCAGACCCACTCGAGTACTGTGCACCTACTTCACCACTTCCCCTGACCAGAAAGGAGAAGGCACAGTGCCCCAAGACCGCCGAATGGCCACTCATGGTACGAATGATCGGACAGACGCCAAATCAACCTGCGAGTTCATAAATGCGACTCATCTATGCTGGTCAAATCCACTCGAATAGCGGGCGGCCATTGCCTCACGTACAAGGATGGGCCTTCCCATTCAATGCGACAGGACATAAAGCACAAACCTTTCGAATGACTATTCATAGTACCGAGAGGCGGCAAGACGTTTCTTGACAGGACATGGTCATATCCCATGATTCAAGGAGTAACCACGCCATCTCTCCACTATTTAAGAACTTCTTCCGGCCACAAGGAAGAGGTTCAACTTCTCTTCAAAGTCACGAAGAAGAGATACCAGCTGTCTCAACCCTCCATAGTTGAATTAGCTAACTGGACCATTAGCTCTCGACTCTCAGTAGAGTCGACGACAAGCTCCTTACACGATCTGTGTACTGTAGCATCCTCTCTTAGTTCAAGGCCCCGATCGCAACCGAACTCGGAGACTCGAACTCCATCAACTTGAGCCTCTATTGAGTACTGGAGCTCTCCAGCAACTTCATTCGAATCGTCCAAGGGAAGCAGACTCGACACGAGCATCGAGCGAAACATCCTGTAGCTACCAAAAGTCCCCACATAAAACAAAGAGGGTCTTCCCTCTACTTCTGTTGTAATTTCGATCCATTTGTTTGTAATAAGCTTTCTTATCAATACAAACGAATTCCCTGTTTTCGGGAAGATCCAAATTCAATCCTACAGTTACATGACTCTTCTTTAATAGAAAAGCAAACTAGGCTTTTAATAAGACTAGAAATGTAACGCCCCTCCTCTGGGAGGTACATAAAAATTTGAGCATGACCTATCTGTAATAAGAAGGGTCGACCTGCTAAATCTTTATGCACATCACAACATAGATATACTGAAGGGCGAAAAATAAAGCAGTAGAGAGGCATATGCAATACCCAAGATCACGAGGTTGACAGCAGAGTCCATTAAATACCAAAATAGAAGATAACTAAAGGGTAATACAAAACATTACAATAATAGCAGTGGCTACAACATTAATACATGTTTTATAAGTCAAAGGTACTACAAAAGTGAACATAAATTAACCCCTACTAAGATTTTCCTCTGGAGCTAATCTTCAAATTCAGGGTCTGCAATGCCCTTATCCTTGCCAGTTGTATGACCTGCGAGTGGATTCAGAAACAATAGGGGTGAGCCTAAGGCCCAATAGGTAACCATAAAAATCTCGGGTACAATCCAAGGGAACGAATGAAAATGATAGACATAGATATCAAACTTGAACAACGGGGTCTCAACATTAAGTTGTCATTCTTATATCGTAATCATTGACCGAAGTGAAATAACATGTAAAGATGAATAATCAAGGTCTAATATTCAGGATTCCAAACTCCCCAATCATGGGATAATCAATAAACCGCGCATGCTTTTATACACCCACCGGTGAGCGTCCTCACACAGGGCATTGTCCCACCGGGACACTATAACATTACCACCCACCGGTGAAGCTTACTTCACACAGGGCATAATCCATGAATATAGACAATCAATCATCAACGAAGAGAGGAATACTATCATTATCAATAGTTGAACCATCGAATCAATTTGAATTGTTGCAATGAAATCATTCAAGGACATAGAAGGTATAAAACTGAAATAAACAACATTAGGATAGCAATGATTAACCAATCAACAACGAGCCCATGCATGAGGTGAATCAAATAGGAATATTATGAAAATGATAAGATATACAATTAGCATGGGAAACTAACTCGCAGGAATTTCAAGAAAGTAATCAATCGAACTCTCAAAGACTTGAGAGGAAACAATGAAAGGTTACCTACCGATTATGTCGGGATCCTCTCGGCCAACGAATGAATCCAAGATTCTCTGTCCTATATATACATGTATACCCACATGAGATTCTAGACACTATGTCTTTTAAAACTTTAATTTAAAACTTATATCATGGTATAAGCTACACCCTAGATGATTGCATCTAATATCTCTAATATGTACAGCAACCCAAGTAGTGTACATGCAGCAGATTTAGGTGAATAGATGGTACAACAATTGATGTCCAAAATATATGAAACTAGTCTCAAATGACTCCATTATGAGTCTAATTTCAGAATATAAAACTTTTACATCAATGCATTGTGTATAGTAAGAATTATGTTCTCAGCAAACTACACATATCAAAACTATAGCAGAAAAACATAGGTTACTATCTGAAATGAATAATTTATTTCGGGTACTTAACACTACACAAATGAGCTCATATTTGGTAGATAAGTGATACGATGGGTTAAATTCCAAGTCCAATTAGTTTCATCAAACTTTTAATTTTATAATGCATGTTACATGCAAAACAACACAAGGGGGTAGACTGGAATTACCAGTACATATACTAGGTATAGAACTAGGTTTAGACTTACCAAACGTTACTCAAATTAATTAAAACTTATATCAACAGAAAGACAATTGAGTCTAGTTTTTGGAATAGAAAGAATTTTATGCATGCATTGCATATGTTGAGATATATGCTCTTTAAAAAGGATATAACTCAGGCAGACAGTTACATACACATGCACTGAGTTAAACTATATTTTCAAACAAGTAAATGATCTCAGAATTAAGCAAACAGGGTCTCAAATGAAAGCCACGAAAGTCTAGTTTCTATAACAGGAAGAATTTTATACATGCATGGTTTATGTTTAGATATATGCTCTTTACAAATGACATAACTAAGGCAGACAGATTCAGACACATGCATTAAGTTGAACCATACTTTCAAATAAGTAAATGATTTCAGAATTAAACAAACAGGGTATTAAATGAAAGCCACGAAAGTCTAGTTTTTAGAACAGAAAGAATTTCTTCATTTGGATATATACAAAGAAAGTTATGATCTGTTTAGTGGTAGTGTATCTTGCTGGAAATTTCTGCACGAAATTTCTGTTTCAAGATAAATTTGACATGCATGCCCTAAAATGTTACATGTAAGACCCCAAGTATAATATAACTATAATTATTGATTTATTTCAGTTCTAAATGATGGAATGAAAGAATTTTTTTTAGAGATTATACCTTAGAATACTCTTTCCTCCCTTTCCAAGCTTCAATGACCCCTTCTTGACTATCCTTGAGCTCCCTCTTCTTCTTCAAGGTATGCAAGGGTTTAGGGTGAAAAAAATGAATGAGGAAGAGGATATAGAGGAGGGTTGCTGCTGGCCTGATATAGAGTGAAAGAGAGAGAGACATGATAGGATTTTCTTGGAAGAGTAAGAGATGTGAAAGGTTGAGTGGTTGACTAGCTTTTTCCCCATGCACTTATCTTTTGCAATAATGAGTTTTTTGAGGGTTTAAAATGTAAAATACTCCCACTAACATGGCTGACCAAAATTAAATAATTATGTTAATTAGAGTGTTCAAATTAGGTATTTAATGATTTGGTTATCTCTAATCAAGGTTTAAAGCATGGTTAACTTAAGTTTACATGCTAAGTTTGTATGCATGCTATGACTTAGTTAACTAGATCACAATATGAGAATTAGCTAAGTTAAATTCTCATACTAGAAGATTATATGAGATGCAATGAAGAAAAGAATCTACTAATTTATGAATTGGTATCGGTAACGGTATCCGATTAATGCAAGGAAAAGAAAATCTTTTTTTGGAATATTACATACTTTCCCCCTTAAGGAAATTTCGTCCCCGAAATTTTTTTACGTACCCTCAAAATAAATGTGGATATGTTTTTCGCATCTCAGATTCTAGTTCCCATGTTGCCTCCTCAACGCCTCGTTTATTCCATAAAACTTTAACCAGCAATATGGATTTGTTTCTCAGCTGCTTCTCCTTAAAGCCTAGCACTCGAATCGGTCGTTCTTCATAAGATAGATCCTCCCGCAGGGGCAAGGTTTGGTGCGAAATGATGTGTCTGGGGTCTGGTACGTACTTTTTCAGGTTTGAGACGTGGAACACGTTATGAATCTTCTCCAATTCTGGGGGCAAGGCTAGCCGGTAGGCTACAGGTCCGATCTTCTCCAAAACTTCGAATGGCCCAAGGTATCTCGGACGGAGTTTGCATTTCTTGCCATCTCTTGTTATTCCTTTCATTGGTGTAGCCTTTAGAAACACATGATCACCAACCTGGAATTCTAGGTCCTTGCGTCGACGATCTGCATAGCTCTTTTGCCTACTTTGGGTCGTCTGCATATGTTGCCGAATAGTTTAGATCTTCTCAGTCGTCTCCTAGATTACGTCTGGTCCAAGTAGTCGACGATCACCAGTCTCTTCCCAATAGATAGGGGATCTACATCGCCTTCCATATAGGGCTTCATAAGGTGCCATGCCAATGCTAGAATGAAAGCTATTATTGTAGGCGAACTCTACTAGCGGCAAATGCGTAGCCCAATTGCCTCCAAAATCTAAGGTGCAAGCTCTCAGCATGTCCTCCAGGGTCTGTATCGTTCTCTCAGATTGTCCATCAGTTTGAGGATGTGCTGAAGTGCTGAAGTTCAGTTTAGTCCCCAAAGCTTGATGTAGGCTCTTCCAAAATCTTGAGGTGAAACGGGGGTCTCGATCTGATACAATGGATATGAGAATCCCGTGGAGCTTCACGATCTCTTTAATGTATAAGCTGGTCAACTTCTCCATTGTATACGACATCTTGTAGGGTATGAAGTGCGCTGACTTGGTCAGTCGGTCAACTACCACCCATATGGCATCCTCTCCTTTTGCTGATCGGGGTAGTCCAGTAACAAAATCCATGGTGACGTGATCCCATTTCCATTCTGGAATGGGCAAAGGTTGTAATAGTCCTGATGGTTTATGATGTTCAATCTTCACCTGTTGGCATGTTAAATATTTTGATACAAATTCAGCTATCTCCTCCTTCATGCGGTTCCACCAGAAGTTTTGTCGGAGGTTCTGATACATCTTGGTGCTACCCGGATGAAGAGCATATAGGGTCTGGTGAGCTTCTCTCAATATCTGATCCTTAAGCTCCCCATCATTGGGTACACAAAGGCGATTACCCATCTTCAAAACACCATCTTGAATCTTAAAGTCTGAATATTTCCCTTGTTCCACCTTCTTCCTTATCTCACATAGCTCCTTGTCTTCCTTCTGTCGCTCCTTGATTTGGTCCAACAGAGTAGGTTGTAGGCTTATCTGACAAATCTTCATTCCAGAAGAATACTTTCTAACTTCAATCTCTATTCTCTCAAGCTCCTTACTTAACTCGGCTTGTTTAGTTAGCAAACAAGCTGATGCAATATGATTCTTCCGACTGAGAGCATCTGCTACTACATTCGCTTTACCTGGATGGTAAAGAATATTTACATCGTAGTCTTTCAGCAATTCCAACCACCTTCTTTGCCTCATGTTAATCTCCTTCTGAGTAAATATATACTTTAGGCTCTTGTGATCTGTATAAATATCACATGATACCCCATATAGATAGTGTCTCCATATCTTTAGGGCAAAAATCATAGCAGCCAATTCTAGATCATGAGTGGGGTAATTCTTCTCATGAGGTCTCAATTGCCTGGAGGCGTAAGCCACTACCTTCTCATTCTGCATTAGAACACAACCTAAACCTCTGGAAGATGCATCACTATATATCACAAACTTATCTGAACTCGTAGGGATAGTGAGGATGGGAGCAGTTACCAACCGTTTCTTCAACTCCTGAAAATGCTCTTCGCATTTCTCACTCCAATTATACTTGACATTCTTACGAGTCAAATAAGTTAAAGGGGCTGCTAATTGGGAAAAGTCTTTAACAAATCTTCTATAATATCCTGCTAGTCCCAAAAAGCTACGAATCTCAGTCACTGAGGTGGGACGCGGCCAGTTCACGACAGCTTCAACCTTCGCTGGATCCACAGATATCCCATCTCTTGTGATCACATGGCCTAAAAACATCACCTTTTCTAGCCAGATTTCACACTTCTTAAACTTTGTGTATAGCTGTTGCTCTCTTAGGATTTGCAATACAATCTTCAAATGTTCTTCATGTTCTTGGTAACTCTTAGAATAGATCAATATGTCATCAATGAAAACCACCACAAATTGATCCAAATATTGTTTGAATATCTGATTCATCAGATCCATGAATATGGCCGGCGCATTAGTCAGTCCAAAAGGCATCACTAAAAATTCATAGTGACCATAGCGAGTCCTGAATGCTGTTTTTACTACGTCCTCAGGCTTAATCTTTAACTGATGGTACCCTGACCTTAAATCAATTTTGGAAAAATATTGAGCTCCTTGAAGCTGATCAAATAGATCATCTATCCTTGGGAGTGGATACTTATTCTTAATGGTTAATTTATTCAACTCTCTGTAATCTATACAGAGTCTCATACTCCCATCTTTCTTTTTCACAAATAAGACTGGTGCTCCCCATGGAGACACGCTGGGTCTAATGAATCCTTTATCCAATAACTCTTGAAGTTGTTCCTTTAGTTCCTTCATCTCAACTAGCGCCAATCTATAAGGGGCTTTAGATATAGGAGTGGTCCCTGGGACCAAGTCTATGACAAACTCTATCTCCCGATCTGGAGGCAATCCTGGCAAATCTTCTGGAAAGACATCCGGGTAATCTCTTACAACAAGTATATCTGAAAGCTTTTTCTCATTCAATTGGTCACTTATCACACAAGCTAAATATCCACTACAACCTTGCCTCAACAATTTATTAGCCTTCATAAATGAGATTAGGTGCGCGAGTGGTCTTCTATTTTCCCCTTGGAAAACAAAACTCGCCTCCGCTTGTGGTTTAAACTTTATCAGTTTTCTCAAACAGTCTATAGTTGCATGATGAGATGCTAACCAATCCATTCCTAGGATAACATCAAAATCTGACATGTCTAGGCATACAAGGTCTGCATTCATGACATGATCACTCACTAAAACTCCACAATTCTCATAAACATATGCTGCTAAGAGACTACCACCCATAGGTG
This sequence comes from Asparagus kiusianus, assembly GCA_022839385.1. NCBI lineage: Eukaryota > Viridiplantae > Streptophyta > Magnoliopsida > Asparagales > Asparagaceae > Asparagus > Asparagus kiusianus. The sequence continues at coordinate 15,808 of BQKN01048834.1, read as the reverse complement.
TGGACACAATTATCTCACTACTTAATAGTGTCGGTGAATTGGGAAAATTCCTAGCAAAGTGAGGTGATACAAAAGAGTGTGTAGATCCAGGTTCGAAAAGCGCATGAGCGGTGAATGAATATATGGGAACTGTACCTTCTACCACAGATGGTGATGCTTGTGCATTCTTCCTTGTCAGGGCAAAAACTCTTCCTTGGTTCCTTTGGTTCTGCTGCACACTCTGGTTGGACTGAGCCTTCCGCTGGGGAGCATTTGATTGCTGTGAGGCATTAGCTCGAGCCGCGTGATCTCCTCTTGGTGCTCGCTCTGTTATTGCTTGATTCCTCAAGGTTGGACAATCTCTCTTGAAGTGCCCAGGTTGACCACACTCGAAACATGCACGGTGGAGTTTACAATATCCAGAGTGATGATTGCCACATCTAGGACAGGCTGCTGACTTATTTGGCTGATTTGCTCGATCACGACGAAAGGGAAATTTTGCTGTCGCTGACCCCCCAGGCTGATTCGATGCTAACTTATCGGTTGTGGGACCTCCTTCTGTTCGTGGGCGTTTAACTGAACTCTGCTTCTTATTGCGGATCTCCTGATACTCTAGCAGGTCTTTCTCAATTTCAAACACAGTCTCCACCAGTTTTGCATAGTTCCTAATTCTGAGGGCCACTAGTTTCCCTCTGATATTTCCCCTGAGTCCCCTTTGAAACTTCTTGGCCTTATCTGATTCTTCAGCGATCAAATGTGGAGCAAACCTTGATAGTTGAGTAAACTTAGCCTCATACTCTTGGACCGTCATGTTATTTTGTTGTAATCCTTGAAATTCAATAGCCCACTGATCCCTAACACTTTCCGGGATATATTTCTTATTCATAAGCTCCACAAATCTATCCCAATCAATCTGTCTCTGGGCAGCCCTTTCTAATCTTAAGGTTGCTCTCCACTAATGTTCAGCTTCCCCTCTGAACATAAAGGCGGCGAATGACACCTTTTGCTCCTCTGCACAATTTAAGACTGTAAAAATCTTCTCCATTTGTAAAATCCAATCCTCCGCTACCAAAGGGTCGGTGGTACCCGAAAAAGATGGAGGTGTGAGCTTCCGAAACTGTTCTAGGGCTGAGATAGCAGGTGTTGGTTGGTTGCCTCTAGGATTGATACGCTGCTCGAGGATCTCTGCCAATCTTTCCAATGGGTCTTGCATTGGTTCTTCTTGATCAACAGGTCGTTTGCCAGCATTCCTTCTCATTCCGATAGGAATAGAAGATCCTTCTTCAATATTCTCCAGGTGATGCCTTTCCTCATTTTGGGTCTGATTTGCTCTTGTTCTCACCATTATCTATATGAAAATGTAGCAGCAAAAGTTCAGATTCCACAGACTATTCGAAGTACTTCACTCAGAAATATTTCATTGCTCGCATAATATATATATAAGGAACTTCAACAATCAACTTAGAGTACTGATTTCTCCAAAAGCTTTTCATTGATATAATATTAACATACACCTATTCATCCATACAAGAGTTCTACAAAAGTACAATAATCCATATCTAATATATAAATAAAAAGTATGCAGTCCCAAAATACACCACACTTGGGTGTCCACCCAAAAGCCAAAAGTAGTAAGATTCCTAAGGTTAGTGACCCAATGGGTCAACCTCTAGGAAGAGGTGGAAGGGCTACTAGAAGTAGATTCCGTATCAGAGGCCTCAGTCGGCTGTGGTTCACTACCGTCGAGGCTGATCTCCTTCTGCTCATCGTCCTCTGCAGGATCCTCTACCATCGGCTCATCCTCCCATGCCCAATCCTCCTCATCTAGGTCAAGCTCCCAACCAAATGGAACTCCCTCTAGGATCTCACCAAGTAGAGGCTCTGGTGCCACCTCAAATTGCCACTCCATGGGCTCCTCATCATCCATAGGATCCTCGGGGTCCTCCTCTGGGTCCTCCTCCTCGGGATCCTCCTCCATGGGGTCCTCCTCTATCGGGTCCTCCTCCTCGGGATCCTCTTCTATCGGGTCCTCCTCCTCGGGATCCTCTTCTATCGGGTCCTCCTCCTCGTCCCTCTTCGCCAACCGCCCACGGGTATGATGGCCAATCGGGGAGTAATCCACTCTTTCCCCAAAAATCTCCTCTGGGTCAGTCTCCTCAGAGTTGATCTCTTAATCCTCTGAAAGTGTTGACCACACCTCCCCGCTACTAATGGATCCTTCCATCTTAGAAACACTCGAATCTGAATCTGCCATTCCTGCCAAAAGTCATCTATCAGCCTCCAATAGTACAAAACCAACCTAACAGAAATCTAGATATCACAAGAATGTCATGGAAAGATAATTCCTCCATGACTGGTGTTTGACACCGACAAGAAAGATCCCTACGTCCCCTAGGTATTTCAATGTAGGACTCTTAAGGTGTCAACCTGTGCTCTGATACCATTGTGTAACACCCCTCCTCTGGGAGGTACATAAAAATTTGAGCATGACCTATCTGTAATAAGAAGGGTCGACCTGCTAAATCTTTATGCACATCACAACATAGATATACTGAAGGGCGAAAAATAAAGCAGTAGAGAGGCATATGCAATACCCAAGATCACGAGGTTGACAGCAGAGTCCATTGAATACCAAAATAGAAGAGAACTAAAGGGTAATACAAAACATTACAATAATAGCAGTGGCTACAACATTAATACATGTTTTATAAGTCAAAGGTACTACAAAAGTGAACATAAATTAACCCCTACTAAGATTTTCCTCTGGAGCTAATCTTCAAATTCAAGGTCTGCAATGCCCTTATCCTTGCCAGTTGTATGACCTGTGAGTGGATTCAGAAACAATAGGGGTGAGCCTAAGGCCCAATAGGTAACCACAAAAATCTCGGGTACAATCCAAGGGAACGAATAAAAATGATAGACATAGATATCAAACTTGAACAACGGGGTCTCAACATTAAGTTGCCATTCTTATATCGTAATCATTGACCGAAGTGAAATAACATGTAAAGATGAATAATCAAGGTCTAATATTCAGGATTCCAAACTCCCCAATCATGGGATAATCAATAAACCGCGTATGCTTTTATACACCCACCGGTGAGCGTCCTCACACAGGGCATTGTCCCACCGGGACACTATAACATTACCACCCACCGGTGAAGCTTACTTCACAAAGGGCATAATCCATGAATATAGACAATCAATCATCAACGAAGAGAGGAATACTATCATTATCAATAGTTGAACCATCGAATCAATTTGAATTGTTGCAATGAAATCATTCAAGGACATCGAAGGTATAAAACTGAAATAAACAACATTAGGATAGCAATGATTAACCAATCAACAACGAGCCCATGCATGAGGTGAATCAAATAGGAATATTATGAAAATGATAAGATATACAATTAGCATGGGAAACTAACTCGCAGGAATTTCAAGAAAGTAATCAATCGAACTCTCAAAGACTTGAGAGGAAACAATGAAAGGTTACCTACCGATTATGTCGGGATCCTCTCGGCCAACGAATGAATCCAAGATTCTCTATCCTATATATACATGTATACCCACATGAGATTCTAGACACTATGTCTTTTAAAACTTTAACTTAAAACTTATATCATGGTATAAGCTACACCCTAGATGATTGCATCTAATATCTCTAATATGCACAGCAACCTAAGTAGTGTACATGCAGCAGATTTAGATGAATAGATGGTACAGCAATTGATGTCCAAAATGCATGAAACTAGTCTCAAATGACTCCATTATGAGTCTAATTTCAGAATATAAAATTTTTACATCAATGCATTGTGTATAGTAAGAGTTATGTTCTCAGCAAACTACACATATCAAAACTATAGCAGAAAAACATAGGTTACTATCTGAAATGAATAATTTATTTCGGGTACTTAACACTATACAAATGAGTTCATATTTGGTAGATAAGTGATACGATGGGTTAAATTCCAAGTCCAATTAGTTTCATCAAACTTTTAATTTTATAATGCATGTTACATGCAAAACAACACAAGGGGGTAGACTGGAATTACCAGTACATATACTAGGTATTAGAACTAGGTTTAGACTTACCAAACGCTACTCAAATTAATTAAAACTTATATCAACAGAAAGACAATTGAGTCTAGTTTTTGGAATAGAAAGGATTTTATGCATGCATTGCATATGTTGAGATATATGCTCTTTAAAAAGGATATAACTTAGGCAGACAGTTTCAGACACATGCACTGAGTTAAACTATATTTTCAAACAAGTAAATGATCTCAGAATTAAGAAAACAGGGTCTCAAATGAAAGCCACGAAAGTCTAGTTTCTATAACAGAAAGAATTTTATGCATGCATGGTTTATGTTGAGATATATGCTCTTTACAAATAACATAACTCAGGCAGACAGTTTTAGACACATGCACTGAGTTGAACCATACTTTCAAATAAGTAAATGATCTCAGAATTAAACAAACGGGGTCTTAAATGAAAGCCACGAAAGTCTAGTTTTTATAACGGAAATAATTTCTTCATTTGGATATATACAAAGAAAGTTATGATCTGTTTAGTGGTAGTGTATCTTGCTGGAAATTTCTGCACGAAATTTCTGTTTCAAGATAAAATTTGACATGCATGCCCTAAAATGTTACATGTAAGACCCCAAGTATAATATAACTATAATTATTGATTTATTTCAGTTCTAAATGATGGAATGAAAGATTTTTTTTTTTAGAGATTATACCTTAGAATACTCTTTCCTCTCTTTCCAAGCTTCAATGACCCCTTCTTGACTATCCTTGAGCTCCCTCTTCTTCTTCAAGGTATGCAAGGGTTTAGGGTGAAAAAAATGAATGAGGAAGAGGATATAGAGGAGGGTTGCTGCTGGCCTGATATAGAGTGAAAGAGAGAGAGACATGATAGGATTTTCTTGGAAGAGTAAGAGATGTGAAAGGTTGAGTGGTTGACTAGCTTTTTCCCCATGCACTTATCTCTTGCAATAATGAGTTTTTTGAGGGTTTAAAATATAAAATACTCCCACTAACATGGCTGACCAAAATTAAATAATTATGTTAATTAGAGTGTTCAAATTAGGTATTTAATTATTTGGTTATCTCTAATCAAGGTTTAAAGCATGGTTAACTTAAGTTTACATGCTAAGTTTGTATGCATGCTATGACTTAGTTAACTAGATCACAATATGAGAATTAGCTAAGTTAAATTCTCATACTAGAAGATTATATGAGATGCAATGAAGAAAAGAATCTACTAATTTATGAATTGGTATCGGTAACGGTATCCGATTAATGCAAGGAAAAGAAAAATTTTTTTTGGAATATTACAAGAAATAGAAAGTATCAATTCTTACCCTGAAAATGCTCTCTACAATAGAGGAAACTAATCATGAATTAAAATTAAATTAATTTCCTAATCTAATTTGACTCTAACATTGAATGTATTTCCTAATCTAAATTGATTCTAACTTTAGTACTAAAAATACACTAAAGACTGCTTATCACTGAAATCCTATCAAAAAATGGATGTTAACTGATAGGATTATGTGACTCTGTCAAGATGATTGACCTCGACTCGTCGAGATAGGCGATTTTCATATATAATATGTTAGAATTGTTAGGTCTCATGTTATGAGCCTACATCTTCTAATCTTATTTTGATGATTACAAACAATTCTTAATATTGTTTGTCTAATGTTTATGTTTTCTTATTAGATATTCTAGACAAATAATATGTTGGAGGATAGATGGAATCAAGCATTAACGATCACATCAAATTCAGGTTGGCGGAATATCGATATAAAGTCATTACACATCAAGTCATATTCAAGATCAAGCTTCATCCGCAACCAAGTCAAGCATATTAAAAATCTATCAAGCTTGGGTAAATTAGTTTAGGGTTTATACTTTGTGTGTTAATATCTTAAGCTCAATATTATACACACATAATTTAATAGTTTATGTATTTTATCCACAAAAGTTTTTGCAAACAAATAGATATATAATACTTATTTGTTTTCTATGTGGATAAGTTGTTTTGGTTTAGCTATATATATATATATATATGAAGAAATATATATCTTCATTTTTATATTTATATGCTTCATATTCTATTGAATTTGCAAAATATTATGTTTATGGATTGAAGACTTATTTACACTATTTTCATATCTTGTATAAGTCTATAAATCCATTCTAAAGTGTTTCAAAGTTTTGTTTAAGTCATTCTGGCAAAATCAAGTTTTCAATATGTTCATACTCATGTGATTTTGTAAAATGATAAGATTTTACAAATGGTTTCAAATTGAAAAATTCTTTTTATAACATGTTCATTATTATGATTACAATCATTTCCCAAAGTTTTATATTTTTCTGAATTTATTTGATATTTTTAAAAGAGGTTTGATGTTTTTTTTACTAGTCAATCCAGGCTGATAACATGCTATCAGTCGACTGATGATTTGTATCAATCTACTGATAAAACTGCCTGCAATCATCAAAAGTTCCTATTTTATTTTGGTCGACTGACCAGTTGACTGATGAGGTCATCAGTCGACTGACTATGCTTATCAGTTAACCGATGAGCTGTTAGCTGCCTATAACAGTCAGCTCATCAGTCGATTGATCTAACCCGTCAGTCGACTGATGGCCTGTAATGACTATATTTTCAGTTTCTGTTTTTTTGTCATTTTCTGGATTTCACTTGGGTTTTGAGCTTTGTTTCTTCATCCTATATATACCATATACCATTTCACTTCTGAACTAAGAAGAGAAGTTTTAAAACAAGTTTAAAAAGAGTTTTAGTTTATTTTAAGTGTTTGTTTACAAAATTAGTTTTGTGAAAATTGTTTTACAAGAAGAGGAGATCAATTTCAGTTTGGGCTTTCAATCTTCCTATCCCTCTCTCTTGTGATTAGAGAAGTGTTTCTAAACTTAATTGTTAATATCTCTAGCTTGTTTATGCTTTAATTGTTATATACATATTTGCTAGATTTAATTGAGTTTATATTTGATTTTCTTATTGCTTGCACACATAACCATTGAGCTTAACTATTTTTACATATTGTATAATTTAGGGTTGTGGTGAGTGTGACCTTGAGAGTGAGCTTAAATTGCATTCTCACCTATTGTAGAGAACAAAATCTTGTATTTGAGACTTATTATGAGAGTTCACCTTGTAATACACATTTACACCAAGAGGAGTGTGTGGTGAGGAGTAGTCGATACCAAGAAGAGTGGCATCGGTAGTAAAGCCTAGAGAGAGGTAGCAAAGCCGAGCACTTGAGGGAGGCAATACGTGAGGACCAACACTTGAGGTTGTAGGTTGTGTATGTACATTGTGAGAGATTTATAGAGTTTTCGGTGAGCTATAAAACCGAGCATGTAGAGAAGTTTCGGCTTCCAAACCGGGTATGTCGATAGTGGAGTTCTCCCGGGAGTGGGAAGCGGAGACGTAGAACGGAAGGTCCGAACTCCGTGATCATATTATTGTGTTTGGATTGCTCTTTGTGTCCACTATTTGTTTAAATTGTTTCTTATTTATTTTCTCTTGTGTTTATATTCTTGTTCATATTGCATTGTATATCTATCTTGAAAGAATATTTTGTTAATAAGTTTTAATCAGCATTAATATCTAATAAGATTAGCAATAACTCTATTCACCCCCTAGGGTACTTTCAAGAACCCGCCTTTTGAATTAGGAGACATTATTGTTTCTCTGTGGTCAGTTAATAATTCATCTGTATCTGTATTTAGCTCATGAAGATCTCACTTCTCCCTAAATTTGATCGTTATGCATCCTACATCATCATCAAACGCATGAAAACACTCAGGGCATTGGATAGTCCAAATGGCATAGCAAGTCACTCATAGAACCCCTCTTTCGTCTTGAATGTTGTCTTCCATTCATCTCCGAGGCGGATCTGAATCTGATGGTAGTCACTCCTCAAGTTTGTCTTGGAAAATAACTATAATCTAGAAAGCATATCAAGCATATCATCGAGCCGAGAGATAGGAAATCTGTATTTAACTGTGATCTTGTTGATTGCCCGGCTGTCAATACACATCAGCCAACCATCGTCTTTCTTTGGGGTGATTAATGCGGGAACTACACATGGACTCAAACTTTCTTGAATCAACCCTTTCTTTGACAGCTCGGAGACCTTCTTCTGCAATATGGCACTCTTCTTTGGATTTGTGCAGTAGTATGGCTGGTTCAGTAAACTAGCATCGAGGACAAGATCAATGTGATGCTGAATATAGCATATAGGGGGTAAGCCATTAGGTAACTCGTTAGGGAATATATCGGTGAACTCGTCAAGCAATGGTTGGACAAGAGGAGGAACTGAAGGAGCTAAAACATGAAGCCACTGAACACTACTACATACACCGTCTCCATTTCCTCTACCACAGCCTGAAAGTCTATATCCTGCAAACCAAGAAAATATATACTTTTCGACTTGCTACTGTTAGGATTGGGTCACTGCGTAAGGGTGCCAGTGCAAACCAAATACCATCATTTGAAAGGAGTAAGTGTTCTCTTTGCCTCTATGAATGTCAACTATATCACACAAAATGACGTCTTTTTACATGCCAATGGAGAAAGGTAGTCAACACTATTCGGTAACCTTGATGTCGCCTATGGACCTAATCCAACTGCTCTTGTAAGGATGTGGATGCTTCTCAATGGGTAATTAGAGGCGCTTCACAATATCTCGAGAAACAAATTTCTCGTTGCTGCCACTATCAATGATTACGTTGTAAATCTTCTGCCAGATAGTGAACAAGTACAAAAGATGTTGTGTCGTTGTGGGTCCCCTTCAATTCTTAGATCCAATAATATCTTGCGAATCACCAATGAGTGAGAAGGATAATCATCAATGTCATCGACATCCCCATATGCTGTGATATAAGCTACTTCCTCCTCGCCAAAGTCATCCTTATCGACTCAATCGTCATCATGACTCACCATGTTAATACGACCACAAGAATGACAATCACTAGGTCGGTGGCCTGGTTCACCACACTTGAAGCACTTTCTTGGTATCAGTCGAGCATAGGGGTTGGGATGAGACTCTCAAGTAGTTGCGCCTTATCAAACAGGGTGACTGTTTGTACCAGCCGGCTGTTTATCTGGAGTTGTTGAATCTAATGGTACGATAGTGTTCTCTGGCTCTGATACCAACTGATGTAGCAAAAGTGTAATCAAAAGTTATGGTCCGTTGAAGTTGTAAGTCGAAATCTGACCGAAAATCATCCTCTTTTCTTAGATCACTCAAGCTTTGTACAATCCGATTTCTCCCAAAAGGCATTAGCAATGTCCTCTGCGTTACTCTTTACGTTATACTTTTAGTCTTTTCATGTTGTACTTTCAGTTTTTGTGCTTTATTTATGTCTTTTCCTTGTATACTTTCAATATTATGTAGCTATACTTATATATTTCCATGTTATAGTTTTTTTATATTATGTTGTTATACTTTCTGTACAATGGAAATCTTAGAACTAAATTATTCCCAATATATTTAGGAATTTGAAGAAAACACCCTGAATGTTTTGAAAATTATGAAGAACACCCCTAAATATTTAAAATTAGAAAAAGATATCCCAAAAATTTTAAACCTACAACTAGTACACTAAAAAAACTAAAATTTACAAGTATCCCCCTAAAAATTTTGTATTCATAGAAAACACCCTTAAAAGTTTTAACAATTGCAAAAAACACTTTATAAATTTTACAAAAACAACCTAGACCTATAAACATTTACAAAAAATCACTTGTTATTATGTTTTGATATTTTTAGTGTGTTTTTGTAAATTTGAAATTTTGCAGAGTGGTTTTTGGATTTTTTTTGAAACTTTTAGGGAGTTCTCCATAAATTTTAAAAATTTTAGGGGGCTGTTTTAACTTCTAGATGTTCAGTATGCTGTGTGTAGGCTTGTAAGTTTCAAGTTGTTCTTTACAATTCAAAAAATTTTGGTTATTTTCTACAAATTCCAAAATTTTTCTTTCTTTTTTTGGTTTTGTAGTTTTTTTTTTTAGGGGGGGGGGGGGGAGGGTTGTAAAAGGAGGTTTTTAAATTTTTTTAGGGGGGCTACATAGTTATAGTGCTTTTGGGAGATTGGGTTCATATACAAATGCACAAAGTTGATTGAATTTATAGGTGCAAATAAAACTACTTGGGTTTAAAAATAAATGAATCTAAAGCTTTAGGTTGTCCTTCACTCGTTGTAGATTACATATTTTATGAGTAACATCTTTTGACTCTCCCCATTGACAATTATTCCATCTATACATAGAGCTTTCAAACTAGCTTTAGTGACTAAAGTGTCAATAAAATCCCTATTCTAGATGCCTAAGATATTCTTTCTTTTGCTAGCTATACCACTTGTACTTATTTGGTTCTCGTATACAAAACACTAGTGAGCACCCAGTGCAAAGCACGACCCTTTGTTTTTTTAAGCACCGCATTTTAAACTTGTCTTCCTCTAATTTTTAATATATTTGATTTAATTATTATACGCTTAAAATTAGAAATTATATATACTCCTATATACTTAAAGAAGGATCTAAATTTTAATACATTTTATTTAGAAATCATATCTACTCCTTTATACTTGAAAGAGATCCCATGTTTTAATACATTTAATTTGTTTTACTATTTATAATACAATAAATTACTGTAGAAGCTCAGATTTGATATGATATTTATGCTACACTGAAATTTGTAGCGTGAACAGTAACATCGAGTGTGGATGACCAGATCATGAGCAGTATTTTCGAGGGAGGAGGCCAAATTAGATTTACGTGCTACAGTAATTCACTGTAGTATTTACTGTAGCACAAACAGTGATTCTTTGATCCTCCTATAAGTATAGAAGAGTAGAGAAGAGTAGGTAACAAGTATGTTCCAGCAGAAAAGTACCACATACATCTTCCTTGTTCCACATACATCTTCCTTGTTCCACAATCCCATCAATTACTCTACAGTTGTCTTCAGGATATTTTTGTGATCCACACCAAGCTACAGTCAGGCACGTAGTTCAAGCTAGTTTCTTTCGGGCTTTTCGGCCGAGACCCAACTGATTGTTCTTGAACTTACTGTGAACGAGCGTGGTGGGGCCAACCCACGTGAAGAAAATCGTATGAAGAAAAGTTCACAAGTGTGGTAGGGCCAATCCACGTGAAGAAGAGCACGTGAACATGTGTTTTTGATTTCGTTCGGGTACGATTTCGTTCGGGTACGAGGCGGTTTCAAAGGTCATCTCGTAGGTCCACGTACTGCACCCTATAAATAGCGTACCTAGGGTTTTGTGAAAAGGGCAAGCAAGTTGAGGGTTTCATTGGGAGTTTTTTGAATTGGCGGCTGCAGCAGGCTTTGGTAAAGGCGTGCAAGGAGTTTTTTTCTGCAGAGAGATTTCTTCGGCTTCGTGTGCATTGCAGGGGTCATGAGCAGAAGAAAAGAGGCGGCCTTTTGAGATAGTTTGTGCAGTTACTTGTGTCGATTTTGAGTGAGGGATCTGAGAATTTGTTTGAGGGTTTAGATTGAGTGATTATAAACCCTAGTTGCATCTCTCCCTCTAATAGTAGATCTCCCCCTCCTTGCCCCGTGGACGTAGGTAGTTTTCCGAACCATGTAAAATTTATGTTCTTGCCGTGATTTGTAATAGCTTGTAGGTTCCCTCAACGCGCAGTCCTAGAGCTGACGAGAGGAAGAGCTGATATCTCACTTTCATGAGATATCTGACTTTTGGTTCTTGTTTCCTTTGAGAAACAAGTTGTTGTGATCTAATCTCTTGTTGTGCACCTTACGCACCGGAGGTGCTGCCGAAATTTTCGCTGCACACAATAAGTGGTATCAGAGCTCCGGGTTGGACTTGGGAGCTTGTTTGAAGAATTCGCTGAAGGATTCATATTTGAAGGGTTAGATCGACAACATGGGTGAAACAAGCACATCGGGATCGTCTCTTACGAAGACGATACATAATTTGAGCATCAATAATATGAAGATTGATGTTCCGAAGTTCAACGGCAAGATTAATTTCGGATTGTGGAGGTGTCAGCTAATGGATGCCTTGGACGCTCAGAATTTGGAGGAGACTCTTGAGTTACAAGAGAAACCTGCCGATATGGAAGCTAAGGTTTGGAAGAAGATGAATAGTAGGGCGTGTGGAGTTATTCGGTCATGCTTGACGCCGGATCTTATTTATGACATGATGAACGAGATGTCGGCGAAGATGATGTGGGAAACACTCAATGAGAAGTATTTGACTAAGAGCATTGAGAATCGGTTTTACTTGAAGAAGAGATTTTATCAGTTCAAGATGAAGAGGTGGGTTTCCATCAGGGAGCATGTTAATAACTTCATGAAGCTACTTTCAGACATGGCCAATGTGGATATCATGGTTGAGGATGAAGACAATGCGATGCTACTTTTGTGTTTGTTGCCCGAGGATGATTATGGTACTTTTGTCCTAACTATGATTAATGGAAGAACTACTGTTAGTTACAAGGAGGTGACCTCAGCGTTGGTAAATTATGAGTTGAGAAAGAGTGTCGATGAGTCCCTCCGAGAAGGCATCGGGAGATGCATTAGTAGTTTAAGGCCGTGGTTCAAATCGAAGCAGGAGGTCACAGTCTAGAGGTGCACATCGTGGGATTCGTAGGAATCAGTGTGTCTTTTGTAAAGAGGATGAACATTAGAAAGCCGAATGCCCAAAGTTAGATCGAGCCGAGAAGAATAAGGGGAAAGCTGTACAAGCTTCAGAGGTGAATGTTGTCAAGACTAGTGGCAACAATTCAGATTCGGATTCTTCGGGCTATTCGTTGTATGCACTACCATCAGTTTGTGTTGCCAACTCTACAGAGTGGATGTTGGATTCGGGTGCTTCTTACCACATTTGTCCTAGGAGACATTGGTTCTCCAGCTTTCAGAAGTTGGACAGAGAGGATGTTGTGCTCATGGGTAATTGACATGCATGCTCTATTGGTGGTATTGGTACCGTTCGGATTAAGATGAGTGATGGGGGTGATTCGGGAGTTGAATGAAGTGAGGTTCATTCCATAATTGAAGATGAATATCATTTCACTTGGAGCTTTGGAGGCAGCAGGCTATAAAGTGACCTTGATGGATGCACGTTTGAAGGTCACATTGGGGTCCATGATTGTGATGAAGGACGTCAGAAGGAGCAATTTGTATTATTTGTTCCGAAGCACGGCGATTGATAGGGAGATGACAACTTCATCAGATTCGGCTAGACTATGGCGTTGTTTGATGTTGGGTTATTTGATTGGTAATGCCATGCATAGGTTGTTGTGGAGTGCTATGACCTGCAGTTTGAAGTCCTGTGAACCCATTGGTATGAGCGAGAAGACCGAGGTGGATTTTGGCACTTCTATCCATCATTCGAGGAGTCTTCTGAGGGGTGTTCATTCAGGCATTCGAGGGCCTTCCAAGGGAGCATTATTGGAAGGTAATAGGTATGTGGTTTTCGCAATTGGGGATTATTCTAGGCATTGGTGGGTTGCAACCAAGTCCCGTTGGTGTGAAGTCCTAGAAGCCCGCAACAGATGGAGGAAGTGTGTTGGTAGAAAGGTAACCCGGCGTTCTGATTATGGTAGGGGTACTTTCTTGCATTTGTACCGAGCTCACGTCAATAGGAGACACTTCATTGGTGTGGAAACTTTGAGGCGACGTGATGAGATAGCAGATTTGGGGAGCTGTTCCTTTCTGGAGGAGGATCGGCGTTTGATGTCTAGCATTGGCATTAGTGTGCGGGCTACGACATATTTGGGCTATCTTATGTATAGGTTGCCGAATGTTGTATGTAGAGATTTTGGATCTGGTGGAGCTGCTTCAGATTTTGGGTTACGTCAGATGTTTGGCTACCCAGCACTTGATCACATCGTGGATGTGAGATTTGATCCGATAGCACATTTAGGATTCAGAGGCGTGTTTGATTATCAGGTTGCCGAATGTTGTATGTAGAGATTTTGGATCTGGTGGAGCTGCTTCAGATTTTAGGTTACGTCGGATGTTTGGCTACCCAGCACTTGGTCACATTGTGGATGTGAGATTTGATCCGATAGCACATTTAGGATTCAGATGCGTGTTTGATTATCAGGTATTGGCTTCTGACTTTGTTCTGAGTAGGTATATCACGTTTGACTCTCGGCAGGTGGAGAGTGATGATCAGATCTTTGGGACATCGCAGCGGGTGGAGAGTGATGCTACTCCACGTTGGGTGAAAACTCCAGATCATACTGCATCATTTGGGATTCCAGCTGATGTGATACAGATTAGGAATCGTGTTGATTTGGATGCAGATGATAGGTTGATTGATTCGAGTGCAGCTGATAGATATAGTCTGGATATGGACATTGGTTCATCTCAGGTGGAGATGTTTGGATTGTTTTAGTTTGGGGCCATTGGAAGTGCTATCAGCCGCAGACTTGATCGTGATGTTGGAGAAGGGTTGCAAACTCTTCTATTGGATTGAGGTCGTTAGCGGCCATTTGGATGAACTACGGGAGGCTTGATTCCTTGGGCAAGAGGATACGTAGGCAGTCTTTACGATGCAGCCGAATTGGATTATTTGATGGGGGTGAGACCGATTTGGTGAGTAGATACCGACATTTGGGTGAGTGTTCGCACTACCGTTTGGATCTCGACTTGTGTGGATGGAGTCCGTTGTCATGAGTCCGTTGCCATGGCGTACTGGATACAATAAGTGAGGCATTTGTTTTGGTTGGTGTCGGCTTAGTTTTGGAAAAACTTCACCGAGATGGAGAATTGTGAACGAGCGTGGTGGGGCCCACCCACGTGAAGAAAATCGCATGAATAAAAGTTCACGAGTGTGGTGGGGCCAATCCACATGAAGCAGAGCACGTGAACATGTGTTTTTGATTTCGTTCGGGTACGATTTCGTTCGGGTATGAGGCGTTTTCAAAGGTCATCCCGCAGGTCCACGTACTACACCCTATAAATAGCGTACCTAGGGTTTTGTGAAAAGGGCGTGCAAGTTGAGGGTTTCATTGGGAGTTTTTTGAATTGGCGGCTGCAGCAGGCTTTGGTAAAGGCGTGCAAGGAGTTTTTTCTACAGAGAGATTTCTTCGGCTTCGTGTGCATTGCAGGGGTCGTGAGCAGAAGAAAAGAGGCGGCCTTTTCAGATAGTTTGTGCAGTTACTTGTGCCGATTTTGAGTGAGGGATCTGAGAATTTGTTTGAGGGTTTAGATTGAGTGATTGTAAACCCTAGTTGCATCTCTCCCTCTAATAGTAGATCTCCCCCTCCTTGCCCCGTGGACGTAGGCAGTTTGCCGAACCACGTAAAATTTATGTTCCTACCGTGATTTGTAATAGCTTGTAGGTTCCCTCAATGCACAGTCCTAGAGCTGACGAGAGGAAGAGCTGATATCTCACTTTGATAAGATATCTGGCTTTTGGTTCTTGTTTCCTTTGGGAAACAAGAATTTCGTTGTGATCTAATCTCTTGTTGTGCACCTTACGCACCGGAGGTGCTGCCGAAATTTCCGCTGCGCACAATACTTACCTGACCCATGTTTTTATTTTTAGTTCTGACGAGTGGGTAATATTTTGTACACAAAGAAGTATCTGAGAATAGGAACTTGTCTAATTTGACAGTTTCTGATTCAAAATCGATCTATTCTTTTCTTCAATCAGTACATTGATAGGAGGTTGGGAATGAGCTTATTAATTCAGTTGAAAGAATTCAAACAGTTCAGGGTTACTAGTAAAACACCCTCCTACATAAAGATCTATCTCGTTGAGGGACTTTCGATCTTCCAGCTTAA
>BQKN01048833.1:0-13341 GCA_022839385.1 Asparagus kiusianus | reverse complement strand
ACTTATATATATATATATAATATAAACAATTTTTTACCCGTAATGATAATATTTTTGAGGTCATTGCCGTGGATGAGGCTAATGTGTCGTCCTCCCAATCTCTCCCGTCCACGTCCGTAGGATGGCAACCCCTCTACCACGGGCCACTCCTCTGGCTCCTTCCAGACATCAAATAAAACCGACATAAATTCCAACGTCATCTTCGCTAAAAGAAAGAAAGAAAAAATGTACCAAAATATTTTTTTTATATTTGTCATTTCAGCGACCGGGTTGAGATGTTCACTATTTACTAAAGAAAATAAATGCGTAAAATATAGAGGAAAATATGTTCTTCAATGGCTGGGAACAAGATGTCCAAGAAATTTATTAAATGGAGAAAATAATTGTGGAGCGTACATAAATACTAAAGATAAGAAGAAGGCTTAAAAAAATAACGTACAATGTAATGATGTACTCCATTAACGAAAAAAATGTGTGTACTTCTTAAATATCGGATTCATCTACTCATTACAATAAAATTCTAAAGTTATGGTGAAGATCAATGATTATAATTTTATATAAATTTTAACATGAACTTGAGTTCACCTCTTAAATTTAGTTCATCGAACCGTTATATTAAAACCCTAAAGTTATAGTGAATATCGATGATTATAATTTTATATTAGTTTTAATAGTACTACTTCGGACAACAAAGATTGTCCACCTTTCTAAATGTTTATTTTGGAAAATAGAAAAAAAAGGCGTTGAAATGGAAAATTACCTCCGAGCCCAAAATAACAGCCCCCTCCTCCAGAAACAAGGTGAAATTACTGGTCAAATTAAAACTCCCGGTCAGCCACCTACCCGCCGGCACCCTCAACTGGGCCCCACCGTTCCCCGCCAGCTCCCCGGCCCGGCCCATAGCCTTTCGGAACGCCTCCGTGTTCTTCGTCCTCCCGTCTCCGACGCCGCCAAACTCCTTGATCGAGAACTCCACCGCCCTCTCTGGCCCCGGCTCAAAAAAGCCCACGCAGGTTTTGGGCCGGCCCGGCTGAATCTGCTGGCGACCGGCGATGGCCGGTGGGCCTGTCTGGAGGCAGGCGAGGCCGAGGAGGGCGAGGAGTAAGAGGCCCGTCATGGCCCACGTGGGCCTTGAGTGGGCCCGGCGGATATTGGAGGTGAGAGAAAGAAGCCATGGGTGTTTCTCTGAGAAGTTCATTGGGGATGATGGATGATGGTGGGAGCGAGGAGCGCGTGACCCGTTAAGTTCGGTGAATTTTTATGGAAAGTTCCGCCGCTCTTCACGCGATGCTGTCCAAATCCGTATCCGAATCCGAATTCAATTCAGAGTGTTTGGCTGTTATGACGTGATACTACGGAATGTATTTTATTACAATGGTTTCTTTACGTATATACCCTTCAAGTCTATGGTTCTTAAAGTTGAAACTTTGAAAAAAAAATCTTTGTTTGATAATGTGATTCAAAAATCATATCTAATTAACTAGTTCCACAATTGAGCTTAACTTTGTTAGATATGTAAGAAAATCTAGATATCGAAAATTACTACTCTACCAACGACCTGCCCTCTTTCCTCTTGTTGTCTCTTAATTTTTTTCATGCCTAGAAGAGAAAGACTAATTAGTGTATATATGAGGGAGAGCTTAGTTTTTGAAGCTTATAAACTATGCTTGCGTTTACAATGAGAACTTAAACTTTATAAACTTTATGGAGAAAAAGGGTCAAACCTAACTTATTTAGACGGGCTTATAAATTAGTTTTTCAAAAGTTACAAACCCTATTCAAAATGTTTCTAGACATATAGATATGGATAAACTAGTTTAAAATTTACTTTGACAAAAAAAGGAAAGAAAGAAAGAAAAAGAAAAGCTCCTCCAAACACCCCCTTAGTGTTTGTGGTAATTTAGTATATTTCAAAAAAAAAAAAACCAGAATGTCAGTACTAAATATATATTCTTTAATAGGGAAATTAATGAATAGCTTGAAGATGCATCAATTATAGGTTGAATTGAAACATATGAAGGTTTGGAGCGTAGATTTTTGGAGCATGGAGATCAAAAATCCCATCTCAATTTCGTAGAAACTCTCAACTGGGCTTTTAGGGTTGGGCCGGTTTTTGGCGTAGAATGGATAGGCTGGGGAATTTTGTTCGCAAGAGGTTTGGCTTTGGCTAGTGTTTGACCAATTTTGGCAAAAGATGACAAGGGCATGGATTATTTCTTGGACTCTATTAAGGAGTTTTGAACCAGACAAATTAGAAAATGAGATGAAGGGTTGAAAATTAGAGGGATTAATAAGGTTAGATGTCAATCCTTACTTAACCCAAGTCCTAAAATCTTGACCGTGAACCACTTGGACAGATTTATGGGGTCAGAGAAAAACAATCCACATGCAACTTGATTGATGTATTTTGTGTAGAAACGGCGAAAACGGAGACGAAGTTCAAGAAAAACAAAGCAGGAATCAGTTTGAGCTCTGGTTGGTCGACCGCGACAACATGTGCGGTCGACCGAAAACGTATACACTACAGGGTAGGTTCTGGATCTTTTTACGGTCGACCGCGACGTCAAGTGCGGTCGACCGCTGACTCTGCAATGGATTTTTGTTTTTCTGATGTTCTGTCCGGTCGACCTTGGTGTCAAGTGCGGTCGACCGTTACTCAGGTTTGGGTCTGTGCTTCGTTTCCTGTTCTGATTTGGTTTGTGTTTTGATATATATTGAAACACGGTTTTTAGAGTTTCTTTAAGGCAAAAAGAAGAGAGTTTTTGAGCAGTGTGATTAGGAGATTTGGTGAGAGATTTGAGAGCTTTGTTTGAGAGATTAATTTATGAGTTTTGAGTGAATTTGTAATCTCTATTTGTACTCTCTCTCTCTTTAATAGTAAAATCCATCCCTCCTTGCCCCGTAGACGTAGTACAACTTGCCGAACCACGTAAAATTCGTTTGTCTTGCTATGGTGATTATGTTTTACCTATTGTTTGTGATCTATCTCGTTCTTATTCGTGCTCTTTCGTGTGTTTCGAGTTCCGCTGCGCACAACAAGTGGTATCAGAGCTTCGGGTTTGGCTTGTGGCTCGTTTGGAGGATACAAAGTCTGAGCATCAATAACACAAAAATTAATGTTCTGAAGTTCAATGACAAGTTTAATTTTAGTTTGTGAAGGTGCCAGGTGATGGATGCGTTGGATACCTAGAATTTGGAGGAGACTCTTGAATTACAAGAGAAACCTGAAGACATGGAGGATAATGTTTGGAAGAAGTTGAACAGTAGAGCATGTGGGGTTATTCGGTTATGCTTGATACCGAATTTGATCTATGATGTGATGAACGAGACGTCGGCGAAGAGATTGTGGGAAACACTCAATGAGAAGTATCTTACGAAGAGAATTAAGAATCGGCTTCACTTGAAAAAGGGATTTTACCAATTCAAGATGAAGAGGGGAGTTTCCATTAGAGACGATATTAATAACTTCACGAAGTTGATTTCGAATATGGCCAATGTGGACATCATAGTTGAGGATGAAGACAAGGCGATGTTGCTATTGTGTTCGTTGCCGGAGGATGATTATGATACCTTTGTTCTCACTATGATCAATGAAAGAACTACTATTAGCTACACGGAGGTGACCTCAGTATTGGTGAACTATGAGTTGAGGAAGAGTGATGTCGAACCCTTCGAGAAGGCATCAGGAGATGCATTAGAAGTTCGAGACCGTAGTCCAAACCGCCGCTAATTCAACCACTCAAAATAAAAAAATAGAGGTGGCCATAAGAGTGTTGGTAGAAATCAATGTGCCTTTTGTAAAGAAGAGGGACATTAGAAGAACGAATGTTCAAAGTTAAAGGATAAAGCCGGGAAGAACAAGGGGAAAGCTGTACAAGCTTCAGAGGTGAATGTTGCTAAGGCTGGTGGCGATAATTCAGATTCGGATTCTTCGGGCTCATGCTCTTCACTATCATCATTTTGCTATGCCGACTCTACGGAGTGGATGATGGATTCGGGAGCTATATATCATATTTTTCCTAGGAGAGATTGGTTCTCCAGCTTTGAGAAGTTGGAAGAGGGGATGCTGTGCTTATGGGTAATGATCACGTATGCCCTATTGGTGGTATTGGTACAATCCGGATTAGTATGTGTGATAGGGTGACTGGGGAGCTGAAGGAAGTGAGGTTCGTTCCATAGTTGAGGAAGAATATCATTTCTCTTAGGACTTTGGAGGCAGCAGACTATCGTGTGATCTTAGAGAATGCCACTTTAAAGGGCACAAAAGGGTCTATGGTGGTGATGTGAGGTGTCAGGGAAAACAACCTATACTACTTGAAGGGCAAGACAATTACAGAGGGTCTGGTAGCTTCTATTACTATAGAGGATGATACTATCAGCTTATGGCACATGAGATTGGGACACACTGGTGATAAGTCCCTACAAACATTGGCGAAACATGGGCTATTGAAAGGTACAAAGACCTGCAAGATGGAGCTATGCGAGCATTGTGTACTTGGGAATAAGACTAAAGTGAAGTTTGGCACCGTAATTCACAATACCCAAGGTATATTAGATTATATCCACACAGATGTTTAGGGCTCTTCCAAGCACACATCACTTGGTGGGAGCAACTATTTTATCACTTTCATTAATGACTATTCCAGGAGAAATTGGGTATATACCATAAAGCATAAATATGAGGTCCTGGATATTTTTGTGGAGTGGAAGAAGAAAGTAGAGCTACAGATAGGTAGAAAGGTGAAGACACTTCGTTCAGATAATGGTGGAGAGTATAAGAGTAATCCATTTGTAGTTTTGTTGAGATCATGACATTAAGCGACACTTTATAGTTCAAGACACCGCAACAAAATAGGGTGACTAAGAGATTGAACCGTACCTTACTGGAGAATGTGCGATGTATGATGTTACAGAGTGGATTGTCGAGATTCTTTTGGGCTGAGGTATTGGTTTATACGAGCCATCTCGTGAATAGGTTGCTGTGCACTATGATACATGAGGAGACTCCTATGGAGCTATGGTCTGGATTGATGGCTAGTGACTATGAGTTACTTCGGATATTCGGGTGTCCAGCTTATTATCATGTTAATGATGGAAAATTAAATCCGAGGGCGAGAAAAGCGGTCTTTGTGGGCTTTAGAGAAGGAGATAAATGCTTCAAATTGTAGGATCCACAGGACAAGAAGATAGTCATTAGAGATGTCACGTTTGATGAGACATATATGATGAGGCCTCAAGTCCCTCAGCAGGTGGAGGAAGACCAAACTAGTAGGATATCACAACAAGTGGAGGATAATGTGACTCCACCCACTCCATATAGCATTGTATCCATTGAAGCTCCTACACAGGTGATATTAGGAGGAGATGTGATGACAGACGGGCATTTGTAGGATACAGTGGTTGGTGAGACTCAGGAGCAGGGTCATGTTCAGGAGTCAATTGCAGCAAATAGACCTAGAAGGGTAATTCGTCGGCCAGCTAGATACAATAATGTGTTGGTTGCATATATTTTATCAGTGGAGGTCGTTGATGATTTGGTTTCTTCTACATATAGGGAGGCAACATCTAGCTCTGATTCGATCAGGTGGAGAGAAGCTATGGAGGAGGAGATGCACTCTCTTCAGAAGAACGGTACTTAGGAACTTGCAAAGCTACCAAAGGGAAAGAAGGTTATTGTATACAAGTGAGTATATGCAAGAAAAGAGGAATCTTCTATTGGGGACATTCAGTATAAAGTCAGATTGGTTGCCAAGGGGTATGCCCAGCTTGAGGGCGTTAATTACAATGAGGTATTTTCACCTATTATGAAGCATTCGTCGATTAGGATTATTTTGGTATTGGTGGCATAGCTGGATTTGGATTTGATCCAAATGGATGTTAAAACAGTCTTTCTATATGGACACTTAGATGAGGAGATCTACATGACACAACCTATGGGGCTTAAAGCTACAGGAAAGGAGGATTTGGTGTGCAAGCTAAAGAAATATCTTTACGGATTGAAGCAATCATCGCGACAATGGTATAAGAGATTCGACAGTTTTATGATTGGTCAAGGATACACGAGGAGCCCATATTACCCATATGTTTACATGCACAAGCTACAAGATAGTGAGTATATTTATTTGTTGTTATATGTTGATGATATGCTTATTGCTTCTAGGAATTCTTTGGCTATTCGAAAGTTAAAAAAGGAGTTATCATCCGAGTTTGAGATGAAGGATCTTGGAGAAGCTAAAAAGATATTGGGTATGAAGATCGAGAGAAACAGGGTGAAGGGGAGATTGAAGCTTACACAGAGGAGCTACTTGTATAAGATGTTGAAGAAATTCAATTTTGATGGTAATGCTAAGACAGTAAGCACTCCACTGGCTCCCCACTTTAAGCTTTCAACTAAGATATCACATATTTCAGTTGAAGATAGAGAGTACATGTCAGAGATTTTATATGTTAATATTGTGGGTAGCTTGATGTATGTGATGGTGTGTACGAGGTCAGATTTATCACAGACCGTGAGCATGGTATCTAGGTACATGCACGACCCCGGGAAGGGTCATTGGGAGGCCGTGAAGTGGATTCTATGGTATATTAAAGGTATCATGGATGTTGGTTTGGTATTTCAAAAGAATGATAAGATTGAGCATGATTGTATTGGCTATGTGGATTCTGATTGTGCGGGGGATCTTGACAAGCGCCAGTCTACTTTAGGATATGTATTTACATTGGCAGGAGCTCCGGTGTGTTGGAGATATACACTTTAGTCTACAGTGGCTCTCTCTAATACAGAGGCGAAGTATATGGTGGTGACTAAAGCTGTAAAGGAGGCTTTGTGGTTTCACGGATTGTTGGATGACTTGAGGATTGCATAAGAGACTATTCGGGTGCATTATGCTAGCATGTCAGCTATCTATTTAACAAAGAATCAGGTTTATCATGCACGCACGAAGCACATTGATGTTAGATTCTATTTTGTTCAAGATGTCTTGGATGATGGAGATGTCATATTGGAGAAGATTCACACACAAAGGATAACCTTGCAGATATGTTGATCAAAGTTATCTCGGGTGTGAAGTTTGGTCATTGTTTAGAGTTATTGAATATTCTTCGATGTTGAGGGCCTTTAGAGTTCATTTGGGTGAACTACATGAGGCTTGATTCCTTAGGTAAGAGGATACGTAGGCAGTCATTTTTGATGCAGCCAGTTTGATGAAGTTGATACCGACATTTTGGAGTTTGTTCGCATTCTCATTTGGGTTCTCGACTTGTTGTGTATTGAGTCTATTGTCGTGGATTATTTCCACTTCGTACTGGATGTAACAAGTGGGACGTTTGGTTGGTATTGATGTCGGGTTAGTTTTGGAAAAACTTCACCGAGGTGGAGAATTATAGAAACGGCGAAAATAACGACGAAGTTCAGGAAAAACAAAGCAGGAATCAATTTGAGCTCTGGCCGGTCGACCGCGGCAACATGTGCGGTTGACCGGAAACGTATACACTACAAGGTAGGTTCTGGATCTTTTAGCGGTCGACCGTGACGTCAAGTGCGGTCGACCGCTGACCCTGTAATAGATTTTTATTTTTCTAAAGTTCTGTCCCGTCGACCGCGGCATCAAGTGCGGTCGACCGTGACTCGGGTTTGGGTCTGGGCTTCGTTTCCTGTTCTGATTTGATTTGTATTTTGATATATATTAAAACACGATTTTTAGGGTTTCTTTAAGGAAAAAAGAAGAGACTTTTGAGCAGTGTGATTGGGAGATTTAGTGAGAGATTTGAGAGCTTTGTTTGAGAGATTAATTTGTAAGTTGTTGATAATAGTGTATTGTAGTGGGTTTTAGTCCCACATTGCTTGGGAGAACAAACCTCATACTCCTCTACTTGTATAAATATATGTGTACACTCAATATTCAACTCAAGGGAAATTTACCCAAGATTCTCTCTCTCTCTTACTCTAACATAAGTTTTGAGTGAATTTATAATCTCTATTTGTACTCTCTCTAATAGTAAAATCCACCCCCTCCTTGCCCCGTGGACGTAGGCAACTTGCCGAACCACGTAAAATTCATTTGTCTTGCTGTGGTGATTGTGTTTTACTTATTAGTTGTGATCTATCTCGTTCTTGTTCGTGTTCTTTCGTGTGTTTCGAGTTCCACTGCGCACAACAGTTTAGCAGCGGATCAAGCGAGGGGTTAAGGAGAATATTTCCTTCTCAAATGCACAAAGACTTGCGCAAGAAATAAAATGAACTAACCCGTCATCATTTAACAAAAAATGTAAAATGGTTAAGGCATCACTTTCAAAGGGATTGAGAGGAGTTTTATTAACCCCTCAAAACTCAGGATTTTATAATTCACCTCTTCAGACGTATTGTTAAGGATTAGCTCTTTTATTAATAAAGCAAGTAGTGTTAACCTCTCTTTCCCAAGCTCCAAAATAGACTTAAAAGTAAAATATAAATATATGGATAATTCATACATTCATTGATAAAATATGCCTCTTTTATTAAGACAAACATGTATAAGATCACCACCAACATACATAAGCAAATTTAGCATGCATTATTGCACCAGCCACGGTACGTGATTCATACTAAAGCTAATATAAACAGAAGAAGGAGACAAACACTACATCACTCTAATTTATTGCATGCTTGGTTCCTTTCATAAAGCATATCAATATCCTTGGCAATCAGTTGTGCATCCATGGATATCCCAGCTAACCCTCTCCTAGCAAAACCTGCACAAAAGAGCCCATTCTTCCCCTTCCAGTGATTAGGAAACTTCTTTTTAGGAAACCCATCTTCATTCATCAACCAACCTTCATCCTGAAATTAATCACATAAAATTTCAGTTATTTCCTCATATATATGAGTTAATTGCAAAGCACATATATCCTTTATACTGGTTATAAACTATCTTATTAGCACTACTTATCCTCAGAACAATAAACAACATGATTGTCAAAGTTAATTAGATTGAAACGTCGCGTAGTAATCAAGTAACGTGAAATTGCTTTTGCCTTCAAATTAACTGAAAGAAGACTAAACTACTATAACATAGGCGGTGTATACTGGTTATAACCCTTTTCAAAATTTTGAATAATGAAAAAGCACCGAAATACTTTTCATACCTTTAGCCATTTGTTTGCAACGCTTCTGTAACCAGTCGCAAAAATTATAGCATCAAAATCATATATCTTTCCATCTTTGAACTCCACCTTGCTACCACTCACACTCTGTATCTCTTTAACAACCTTATTTTTATTCAAGATATAAAGATTATTAGTTCAAATAAATTAAACATTGCATAAATTTATGAGGAACTGATGTTAATGTTTAAATTTCACCTGAATTTCACCAGTCTTGATCTTGCTAACTGTACCAACATCAATAACTGCAGACCTCCCGGTTGCTGCCTTGAGGGAGAGAGGGCCCATGGTTGGCTTAATGATTCCATATTTTGATAGATTGAAGTAGTGGAACCAGTTGAGGATGAGGAGGAGGGTGTCTACTACCTTAGTTGGCAAATATTTTGCAAGAACCATGCCCAAATGTATCAACTCCTTTCTCATCACATGAAACTTCGCATGCAAAAAAGTTTTATACGCATATTTGAGACGTTGTTCTATTTCGTACATCAGAGAATTAAGATGTCATAAGTTTCTATATGCCCTTTACTCACTCTTCAATAAATGGATTAAGGCCCTTATTTTCTAAAAAAAATGTTAATATATCATATGAGATTAATCTTTTTGAGTCAACTGGGTCCAAATAGATTGGCCTATAATATATCTTCTTAATGAGCCTGTTCAACCCTAACAAAGCGTGAGAGCATCTGCACTTTGATGCTTTGATCATTAGAGGTGATTATATTTCATGATGGAGTAAAAGCCTCAATCCATTTAATTGTTTTTTTTTTAATTTTATATAAAAATTAAGTATTTTAATCGGATCAAAACCGGATTAGTCAAGTTATAGGCTCGTAATTGACACATACCCTGAACAATTATATATAGGTTGACCCAATATACTCTTTTAATCATTTATATATTAAGGTTTTTCCCCCTCAAAAGATAACACTAATCAACTTTACATATTATATTTAAACCTAGACATACCGGGCTTCGGACCACGATAAAAGTTTTGGCGCCAAAATTCGAAAGATCATAGGCAATCTCCATGCCAGAGTTCCCACACCCGACCACCAAAACCCTCTTCCCAAAGTACCCCTCTCCGCACTTGTACTCACAAGAGTGAATCACCTCCCCGTCAAAACTCTCCAAACCCTTCACATCCGGCACCAACCCCTCCGCATTCTCTCCCGTTGCCACCACCAAAAACCTCGCCAAATACTCCCCCTCCTCTCCGCTCGCCTCATCTCTTACCCAAATCACCCACTTATTCTCCTTCTCATCATAGAACGCCGTTTTCACGGTAGTCTTGTATCGAATGTTGATATGGAACTTCTCGACGTAGTCGTCGAGATAGGTGATGAAGGTTTTCTTTGAAATGTATGTTGGTGTTGAGTCTGGGAAGGGGTGGTTTGGTAAATTGCAAAACTCTTTCGCGAGGTGGAGGTTGAGGCGGTCGTAGGTCTTATTCTTCCAGAGGTGACCGTGGGTGCCCTCCTTCTCAAGGATGACGTTGGGGACGAGGCAAACGTTCAGGCATGCGGCAGCGGCGAGCCCAGCGGGCCCACCCCCTACAATGACCACCACCTCCTCCCTATTCATTGTTTGAATGTAATGAGAGTGTGCTTAATTAAATCTGTATTTATAGATGAGGGTTAATTAGGGGGGGATACTTATTAATAGTTGTTGGGAGATACTGATTAACACTTGTCTTGATTTTATTTATTTGGTTTTACTTGTGCTTGGGCATGCACGCGTAGTTTGCTTTGTGTTTTTGTGCGTTGCTGGAGGTAAGATTGTGCATAGTTGACTCTTTTGAGGTTTGTTTTGCCTAAGAAAGGAAAGAAATAGAAATTAATGATAGGTTTTGAAATCTTTGAAAAACCTGACTTGAGAGTGGATGATTGGGTTATTTCCATTCTTTCTTCCTTTTTCTAGAACTTAATGGGTTTTTGAGGACTATCCTTATTGGGATAAAAAAAAATGAAATCTTTGAAACACTTGGCTTGAGAGTGGAGGATATTGGGTTATTTCCATTCTTTCTTTCTTTTTCTAGAACTTAATGGTTTTTTGAGGACTACTCTTGTTGGGATAAAAAACATGTGAAGCCTAATACAGCAAATGAAACTAAAACTTGATTATTAAAGGAATAAATTTATAATTGAGCATTATGAATAAATGGTTAAGAGGATGAAAATAATACAATATATTAGGAAAAGTTGAGAGGAAGAAAGACTATATCGCCTTGCATTATCTTTCTATTTGACTTGAAATTTCTGCTCTAAATGCCTGGCTCCTTTTTTTTTTTTTAACATGCGACTCGCATATGAGATTTATCGGTAATAAAGAAAACTATATTTACGAAGGCAAAGATATCTGGTAACAGAGGGAATGTGAATATATATGAGAAAATCTGCAATCCTTTAGGAGATTGATAAAGATCGACATTGCTGAGCGGAAGATCACTGCATGCTCGCGAGCAGCATACTTGCACGTACAGCATTGATTTGGTGTCTAAGCCTCTTCTGACCGTGCGATTAATTAAAACTAACATATGTTCGAGCATTTAAATAGACCCAAAATATGGGACCAATAAATGGGACAAGTGAGGTGTCCCCTTCCTATTGGATAATGAGTTGGCCATCATTAATGATGGTCAACTCATTATCCAATAGGAGGGGGACACCTTACTTGTCCCCCCTATTGGTCCCATATTTTGAGTCCTTAAAGAATTTTTCTTTAAATAGTAGAAGATGAGCGGAAATTACGGGTTTCTTTGACACGTGGTACATCATAGTGACGCCAGTCCGATAGCCCCTTCTGTTTAGACATAGGCAATCTTACAAAAGCACTAGGCGAGCTACGCATTTGAGCCTGCGCCTAGATGCCTAGGCATACCGCTAGACGTTTGGCTACTTTTTAAAATTATTTAACTATAATAATTGATAAAAATTTCTAAATTTGTAAAAAAAATAAAAATAATAGCAATGTTAGACCCACAATAAACTATGCATACTTAGATGCTAAATAGCCAAAATAATAAATAACTAGGTAATAAAAAACGCTAGGAGGCCTAGGCGTTGGACAGGAGGCCTAGGCGTTAAGCCTAGGAGGTTTTCTTTTTTGATTTTTTAATTACAATAATTGATAGTAAATATCAATGTTATAGAAAGCTTAGGTGTCGGACTGGTGTTTAGGCTGATTTTTTTCTTCATTTAAGTGGAGGTTGATGAGGTTTTGCTGAAGGTCGGAGGTATTCATATATGTAGGTTAAAAGAGTTTAAAGGAGGCACTAGTGGAAAACTAGGTATTGCTGACGGCAACATCGCTGACGGGTCATAGCCGTCAGCGATGTTTATATCTCTAACGGGACAAACCATCAGAGATGTTGACGTCAGCGATGTTTTCGATACCGTCAGAGATGATGTTATAGAAAGCTTAGGTGTCGGACTGGTGTTTAGGCTGATTTTTTTCTTCATTTAAGTGGAGGTCGATGAGGTTTTGCTGAAGGTCGGAGGTAATAGCGGAGGTATTCATATATGTAGGTTAAAAGAGTTTAAAGGAGGCACTAGTGGAAAACTAGGTATTGCTGACGGCAACATCGCTGACGGGTCATAGCCGTCAGCGATGTTTATATCTCTGACGGGACAAACCATCAGAGATGTTGACGTCAGCGATGTTTTCGATACCGTCAGGGATAAAACATCGCTGACGGGTATCCCGTCAGCGATGTTCGATATATATAGATTTTTACAGCGAAGAATTTTTTACCACACAGTTTTACCCTAAATCGTCGCTACCCCCCTTCGCGTTCTTTGGCTGCCGCCTCCGCCATCGCCGTTGCCTGCGTCTCGTTTTATCTAGTTCGTCGTCGTCACCGCCTGAGTTCGTCGTTGCCGCTGTCCCCAGCAGTCTCTTCTCACCCTTTGGCCGCCGACGCCGCATCTGCCGCCGTGACCTCCGCCACGTCCAACAGTCACTCAAGGTATTTAGAAATTACTTCCTCAAATCAGTAAGGTATTTCATATATTTGAAGGAGGTGGATTGTGATTTTGTATCTCAAACTGCTAATTTGGGAGTGCATTATGATTTAGTATTTGAAGGAGGTGGATTTGGTGAGAACCAATGCTGATCTGGTTAGGGTTTACCTAAACTGAGATAAATAAAATTGAACTCAATTTTACACTAAAAAATATTGCATAATTTTGGAAAATACTA
>BQKN01048828.1:0-15136 GCA_022839385.1 Asparagus kiusianus | reverse complement strand
CTCAATCATATATACACATACATTTTATTGGTTTCTTTGTATATATACATAATTATATATATATACACAATTTAATTGTGGTTTCTATGTATATATATAGTTATATATATACATACATGTTTTGGTTTAATAGTTTTCAAGTTTTAATATAAAACAATTAAATACAATTAAGCACACATTTCTTGTTTCATACGTATATGCGTATATATGATTTCATTAATATTAATTTTATTTAGTTCAATGAAATCATATTTACTATTTTTGAAAAGTTTGTAAAATATACAATTTTGTGAAAAATATTGTATTCTCAGTTTTTGGATATTACAATAATCATATACATCTTTTATTAAGTCTACAAAATTATTTTGTAATGTTTCAAAACATGGTTAAGCTAAAATGTCAAAACTCATGTGTTCACATTTTCATGTTTTGGACTATTTTGCAAAATGATGATATTTTTTATTTGAGATGTCCTTTTTAAAAATCAGTTGTTGTAGCATGTTTATTATTATGTCTACAATCATTTATCAAAGTTTTACATTTTTCTGAATTTGTTTGATATTTTTAAATAGGGTTTCAAAATCAGAAAACAATTTTCAAACCTGTCAATTGCATGTATCTGTTTGCGATCAACCGCCACGGTCGACCGCCTTGAGTCCAGATATTTAGATTGGTTTTTGATGGCTCGCGATCGACCGTAGGGGTCGATCGGATGCAGTCCAGAGAGTTTCGCGATCGACCGTCACGGTCGACCAGCTGATGTCCAGAGCCAAAGTTCTGTTTCTGACCTGCTTGCAATTGACCGCGCGTTTCCCACGGTTGACCGTCGATCTGTCATTCAGCTTCCAACGGCTAGTTTCTAGAGCCGTTTTTGGGTTGGTTTTTTGGTCTTTTCTTGGCTTTGGGGTTTCATATAAATACCCCCTTATATCTCAGTTCTCAAACATATCCAAGAAATGTTTTAACAAAGTTTTAACAAGGGTTTAAGTGTTGTTTATGTTTGTTTAAGAAGCTTTTAAGCATTTAGGAGTTTGTTTTGTGAAAACAATTTCACAAGAGCTTGAGGAGATCATCAATTGAAGTTTAAGCATCCAACTCTTCTCCCTCTCTCCTTTTTGATCTATTGAGAAGTTTTCTAAACTTATATCTAGCGTTACATTTGCATATTTGTTTGATTATCTTTCATTAAAGCTAGTTTTTGTATTAAGTTTAGATTTGATTTCACTTATTGTTTACACACACCCACTTGAGCTTATTGTATTTTCATATATAGTATATTTGGGTTGGTGAGAGTTGTAACAATTGAGTGTGAGCTTTCATTGAGTTCTCATCTATTGTAGAGAACAAATTTGTTGTTACATTGTGAGTGTTCTAAGGTTTTCGGTGAGCTAGAAAACCGAGTGTGTCGTTATAAACGTTATTCGGGTGAGCGTAGAAAACTCGATTGTGATAGTAGAGATCTCCTCGAGGTGAGGAGCGGAGACTTAGGTCGTGGGGACCGAACTCTGTGAATAATTGTGAATGTTGATCGGTGAGCATTGAAAACCGATATTGTGTGGTGTAAACGTTATTCGGGTGAGCGTAGAAAACCCGGTTATGATAGTGAATTTCTCCCCGGGAGTGGGGAGCAGAGACGTAGGACGGAAGGTCCGAACTCCGTGATCGTATTGTGTGTTTGTATTGTTTATATTACCCTATCACAATTGTATCTTTAGTTTAGATTATTTACCCTTGTGTTGTTTATATATCCTTACATATATTTCACCATATAGGATATATCTCTTTGTTCATATTGTATATTCTTGCTCATAACAAATTGTATATGTATCTTACAAGAATAATTTATTAATAAGTTTTAATTGTCATAAAATTGGATTAGATTAGCATAAGACCCTAATAACCCCCCCTAGGGTCTAACAGAAAGATCTTTTTCGGTTTGATGTGTTGGCTCAGTTAGCTAACATCCTAGCAAGGATTATGTTGTTTGAACTTCTGCGTTTATCTCGATCAATAAGAGAAGCTCTTCGTGAAGTTTTGGCAGATAATGAGGTTTTTCTCACTCACTTTCCACCGAATCCAGCCGGATCAACGTTGGAAGAAGCTTATCCTCAATGTTGTCAAGTCTTTCAAGGAAGAATATCGTGAATCGCCTTTTCTCAAGAAGACATGCATATGAGGAACCCGAAACACGATAGACCATTGTACTTCACGGGGTATATCGGCTCTATTTAGGTAGACAGAATTCAGGTTGACCCCGGTTCTGCTTTGAGCATCATATCGTTGAGGCTTATTCATCACAATTGAGTCCTTTTGCATCGTTTATCAATGATGGGAAGCACCATCTATGGCTTTAATGTTTCCAATACTCGTCCCCTTGGCAAAATCAAACTCAAATGCCAAATGGGTGACTTGAAGACAGATATCACTTGCTGCATCATTTATGCAGAGACGTCTTACAATTTATTATTAGGATGACCATGGATCCATAACAATCTAATTGTTCCATCAACTCTACATCAATGCATAAAATATGTAGGGTGAGCCATTTGAAGTCAAAACAGTGGTCGCAGAGAAGCAACCATTCAAGGGGGTGGAGAATTAATTCATAGATTCTATCCATTACCTTAAGGGTGAGCCATTTGAAGTACCACTGATTGAAGAACCAGATAGCGGTAATGAAGCCGATACCGAGTTTGAGCACGAACAGGGTCTTATTTTCAATAACATTGAACCCGTCGTAATCGGTATTGAAAATCTGGATGTAAATGATCCTGCTATGGGGACAGCAGAATTATCTTTAATAATAATAATAATTTAACTTACTCATCGTGTGTTGAACTGAATCCTAACATGTCAGGTTCAAGCACCAGCACATCAGTAGATTCTCTACCCCGATTATATGTTGAATCAAATTTATACATGCCAATTCAATCATCTTTTGTGACAAATCGACAATGAATTGAATCTTTGCAAGCAGTCTTCATGGTACCGATTAAGGTTAATGGCCAAAAAGATATTATTTTTGGAAAGAGTGATGGTCCGTCGCAAACTCTCTTGGAAGAATCCGAGGAGGAAAATGATCTGCAGTTCTCGTATTTCACACCAACAACCCGAAAGCTTATGAAGAAAATGGGATATGATTTCATCCGTAAGGAAGGCTTAAATTTCGGTAAAGGGATCCGGACACCAGTCCGATCTGCTTATGTCCCAGAAGGAAAGTCAGAGGATTGCTATCATAAAACTCATAGTGGGTTAGGTTATGAATCCCCACCATTCACGCTGTGTTTTGGAGCCAATGGAGAGCCAGATGATGATTCTTGTAGCTCATCTTCCGAATCCAGTTGTTGGGAGTCTGACACCAGTATAGGAGCTATGTTCAAGGCACTTATGGACAACATGACCTCAGCATCTTCAATAGAAAATCAAGAAGATGATCAATTACCTCTGCTTGATGATCTGCTAAGCCGACAGCTAGGCATACAGTGGGAACACCGCTTCGAACAATGCGAACCTCCTACTGATGACAAAGTGATAGAAGTGAACATGGGAAATTAGATTAATCCTAAACCCATATTCATAAGTGATATATTGTCGCTCGAAGAAAGAGAAGAACTCATTACTCTAGTGTGAGAGTATATTGACATTTTTGCTTAGAATTATGAGGATATGTCTGGTCTCGGTCCTCAAGTGGATATGCATCGCTTAAATATTAAACTAGACGTCAAGCCAGTTAAACAACAACAAAGGCGATTTCGGCCCCAGATTATGGAAGCAATTGAACTTGAAGTCAAGAAACTCATTGAGTCATGATTTATTCGCGAAGAGCAACACCCTGATTAGGTGGCCAACATTATCCTTGTTCTGAAAAAAGAACAAGAAGGTTCGAGTGTGCATTAACTTCTAAGACTTGAATTCAGCTTGTCCTAAAGATGATTTTCCTTTACCCATCACGGACGTCATTATTGACAATACATGCGGGTTTGAAAGGATGTTATTTATAGATGGATTCTTACGGTATAACCAAATCAAGATGTATCCTAATGAAAAAAAGCACACGTCCTTTCGAACACCTTCGGGGATATACTACTATACAGTAATGCCCTTTGGATTGAAGAATGATGGTGCTACATACCAACGTGCCATGACCTTTATTTTCCAAAGACATCAACGGAAAGACTGTAGAATGTTATGTGGATGACTTGGTCGTTAAAAGTCATGACAAGGGAAACAATTTACACGACTTGAAAACAAAGTTCGACCTCATGCGGACACTGTAGGCATCAAAAATCACCGATAGGTCCCCGCAAACAGCTCAGTGTTAACAAGCGACGATTGAATGTCACTACCCGGTTCACAAGAATTCAATTGACGTCGGTGAGCGCCTGAAGTGAACCGACGGACTACGTGAGCTGACAGAATCTCAGAATCACGGGGATACGGATTGACCGAAAACCCCGCGATCACCGCAATTGGACCAACGCCCGCCGTGTCCCGATCATCCCACTGATAATCCAACCATCGAGATCAACAGAGCTCTTCGTCAAAATTCCAACGCATCTGAAATCACTCAGATCCGAGTTCGGACGAAAAGTCAACGAAGAATCAACGACGGGACAACGGCAGAACAACGGTAGCACCTCGGACCAGACTGAGGCACCCAGGGGCATCCCGGCAAGGTCAAAACACCCGAGGGGTGTCTTGGCAAAGCCAAGACACCCCAGGGGTGTCTTGGCCAAGCCAAGACACCCTAGGGTGTCTCGGCTTGGCCGAGACACCCCCAAGGGGGTGTCCACGTCCCCTTTGGCCCCCCCCATTTGGCTATAAATAGGCCCCTAGGGCCTCCTTTGTGAGGGGCTCCCAATTCTTGGCTGAATTATCTTGGCTTAGAATTGCTCTTGGTCTGAAGCGGCGAAGCCCTGCTGGAGTAAGGAGTGAGGTCTGAATTTTGAAGCAGCGAAGCTCTGCCGGAGTGAGGAGTAAGAAGTTCTTCATCAGCCCCCTTCATTCATCCCCTCCTTTTTTCCTTAGTGTGGCCCCTTAGCGGTGACACTAAGAAGAGCTATTATCTCGTTTTAGCTAAGATATACGCTTATAACTTCTAGATCTCACGCGGATCGACGAAGTTATGTTTCTATATCCCTTCGCGGATAGACGAAACTCTGCCGGATTTTCCCGGAAAGGATCTTGATCGACCGGCGGTCCACGGATATCTACGTCCCCGTCACAGGCCAAAGACCCATGCAAGCGAGACCGCACCAAAACGGGATCTCGTGTTTATTTTCGATAAAGTTGTAATCTTTTGTTTTCATTTAATTCTGTTGTAACGACTGAAGTTGTAACAGATCTCAAAAAGAGCAATGAAAACAGCGACTTTTGACGAATACAAGCTGGCGACCACAGTGGGAGCCAACGATCTCGCCGCCGAGATCATCGTGACGCAACCGGCCTTCAAGATCCGGGTGAATGAAGAGATCGAATACGAGTTCGATCAGCAAAAGTTTGAAGAGTACCTCTCTTCCTCCTCCTCCAGATCCGCCTCTCCAAGCAGGCGTGGGAAGAACCCATCTCCCAAAAGGGCTCGCAGGATCTCCAGCTCCAAGATCCAAGATCCCGCCGTCGCTGCCACTACACCCGTACCACGCAACGTCCCCACGTCGTTCAGCGTGGTTAAGGCTGTAGATCCGGCTCTCCTTCCCACCACAAAGGCAACGGATGATGCTATTCCAGCTCCATCAAAGAGGGCCCTCCAAAGACGGCGTCAACGCCTCGCTCAACAACTAGCCAAGGCCGCCGAATCAAAGGATGGGGTGCGCTACGCGGAAGACTTGAAGTCGAGGCAGCGACAAGAGCAACGACGCCCGCCAACCAACCTCCCCTCCAAAACAGAAGCAAGTGAGTGGATCCGCGTCAAGAGGAACCGCTCCACGCTCGAGGAGCGAATCAAGAAGCGCCGCGCCTTGCTTGCGCATGCCCGAGCCCTGTTGCAAAAGGCGGAGGGAATGCAGAAAGAAGAGGTGGTCAAGAGCCCGTCTACAAGCAAGTGGGTTTGGTTGCCAAAGCCAAAACCAGCACCTCCAGCGAAGAAGGGTGGAGTTATCGCCTGAAATCCCTCCAAACCAGATGATGTTTCTCCTGTTCCGGCACCTTCAACAGGGCCAGGTATGAACGGGGACCCTTCGAGTTCCAGGGCTCCTTTGAAAGGTCGCCTCAGTCCCTTACCGGAGAATCGAGGAAGAGTACCTATCAAGGAACGACTGGGACCATTGAAAGGTCCCCAAGTTACAAACCAAGCTGGGGGTCAAGTCAATCTCCCCAAGAAAGATGATAAAGGGAAAGCCCCTATCACCGACCGCACCGGGTTACGAGTCGAAGTAAAAGAGCCCGTTCAGTTTCTACGCTCACAAAAGCGTAAACTTGAATGGGCCACTCTTGAAAAATCTAACAAAGCGTTGCATCCCCGAAGGAAAGCACACTCATCTGATGATGATGGTGTTATACCGGGGAACACATACCAACACTCTATAGGTTGCTCCAGTTATAAAACTGATGAGTTGTACTATAGAGATGGGGGTATGGAAAAACCCCGAAAGAGGTATGTGCAGGACATGAAGTCTCGCTGCCCGTGCGCCAACATAATCAAGGCGGTGCTATCTGAATGCTGCTGTGCTAAAGCCCCGAGAAGAGTTTCGGTGTTCGAAAGAATTTCCACACCGAAACGCTTACACAAGAAGAAATTCGTCCGCCAAGAAGACGAATATCCAAGAGTGTCGGTTAACATGACTGGCAGAGAGGGATCTACACAATACTTCGGCATAGATCAGCTTGCCAAGGTATCCCGATGCATGACGCGGTTGCCACCAGGAACCAGAGGCCTGAAAAATTACCAAAGGGTACAAAAGGGGCTCTCTTTAGAAGAAGAGGAATCAGATGCTGATTCGGATTCTTGCTCTGCTGTTGCATCCGATGACACGGCTTCGAGTGCAGGCCAACATTATGAATCACTCATGATCAGTGCTGAACAGGTATCCAAAATACTTGAAGAAGCCCTGGCCAAGCAAAAGGATAGCTTCAAATTTGAGATGGAGATGGCCATGCAACGAATGAGGGAGATGCACGACCAGCAAATTGCGGCGCTGACGGTTCACCAAGCAGAGCCTAATCAACGCAATCAAGATGAGGATGAGCGGGAAGGAGATAACGTCAACATCCCTCCAGTCAACAACAACAATGGGGGTGGTCCCACAGATGATAATGCGAAAGAGGACCACGTCACCTCTCCCCAAAGCCACTCGAAAGCAGATACGGGTGATGATAAGAAGATGAAAGACCTAGAGAGCAAAATCAACGCGTTGATGAACGCTCAGGAGGTAAAAAGGTCCGGTATACCCTGCCCATACCCAAGGGAGTGGGAATTGATCCCATATCCGGCAAAGTTTAACCTGATTAACTTTACGCCGTTTGATGGGAAGGGTTCCCCTACCCAACACTTAATATACTTCAAGTCTCATTTAGGAATCATTTCCGGAAATGAGCCTCTCATGGTGCGGTCATTCGTCGGCACTCTTCGTGGAGCTGCCTTCGATTGGTATCGCCGACTCAAGCCTAGAAGCATCAGCAGTTGGGATGACATGGAGGACATGTTTCTAACAAATTTCTTTGACGATGACACCGAGGTTTCAATCGGCACGCTATTCGACGAAAAGCAGAAGAATGGCGAGACGGTCGAAAACTTCGTGAAGAGGTTCCGGAATAAAGCAATGAATTGCAGGGATCCGGTCAGCGAGGATTTTATCCTCGAAACTTGCCACAACAACTTGACGCTGGACATCCTCGAAGCCATGGGAATGGCGCCACCAAAGACCTGGAAGGACCTGAAGGTGCAGGGAGAACGAGCCGAGCGATTCCTCAAGAGGAAGAAGGCGGAGAGAGGGCAAATACCAAATAATGCCCCGCAACCAAACTTTACCCCCAAAGGTAAAGGGAAGGCACATGCGAATGCTGTGGCCGCGAATCAAGTATTTGAGGTGCAAGCACAGCCACAACAGCCGCAACAGCCGCAACAGCAGCAACAGAGGGCGCCTCAACAATCGAGGTGGCAACAACAGCCCCAGAGGCAAAAGGCCGCGGAGCCGAGGTTCCCGAAGGTCTACTCATTCAAAGAGGATGAAATTCCCGGTATCTTCAAATACCTCGTCGAGAACAACAAGATCAAGTTGCCTCCGATCCAGGATCAAGAAGATGCTAAGAGGGTAAATGATCCAAAGTACTGCGCATTTCACCGAGCGGTGCACCATCCTACCAAGGTATGCTACGCTCTCAAAGATAAAATTCAGGCTCTTATCGATGTAGGGGTCATCACCATGAAGCAACCCAAGGAGAAGAAAATGGGTGCGAATGCGGTATCCATTAGCTTCGGGTCTGTTCCCTCGAGCTGGTTCCAACATGAATCAGTAGCAAATGCATCGGTGAAGACGGTGAATGATGATCCTTACAAACAGCGCCAGAATGGGCTCGTGCCACACACAGCCCCGAACGGCGAAATTCTTTGGGTTCACCCCGACTTGATTGAAGATGAACAATGGAGTGGGACCTCATCTAAAAAGAAATCAAAAGGCAAAGGGAAATCCTGTTACGGTGCTTCTGCTATTCCGGGAGAGGATGACGAAAGAATTCCAACCTTCCCGCTTTCTGAAGACGAGCAAGAAGCTTTTGCAACCCGAAGTGGGAATGAGTATCATTTCAAGTACCCGGATGCTTCCGAGCAATTGGGCACCAAAACCCCTCCTTCCAAGATATTGGCGGAGTTGGGAATTTCAGCAATTCCCCCAACACCTGCAGCTGTAGAGAAAGTCCAGCAGAAGGAAAAAGGGAAAGAGCCTGTACGTCAAGAAGCTCAGAACCCGAGGCAGTCTCGATTAAATCATCCGATTGGGCGAGACAAACCGGGGAATGCAAGCTCTCCACCCCATTTCGACGTCATGGCGCAATTGGCCAACATCCCGGCTAGGATAACCCTATACGAGTTGTTGCGCCTTTCGAAGGACACAAGGAAAGCGCTACAAGAAGCCTTGAGTGATTCGGAAGCCTTCTTGACTCGAATCAA
Source organism: Asparagus kiusianus (assembly GCA_022839385.1). NCBI lineage: Eukaryota > Viridiplantae > Streptophyta > Magnoliopsida > Asparagales > Asparagaceae > Asparagus > Asparagus kiusianus. The sequence goes on along the minus strand of BQKN01048828.1, from coordinate 6,033 downwards.
ACCATCTCCTGAAGAGCCGGAGTCTTCAGTTCAACAATGCAATCTGGCGGTGCATCATTTTCCTTGCATCTCTTTCACCAAAGAAGACATGCAGACGAAGAATTCGAGGCATGACCGACCTTTGTATTTCACTGGTCACATTGGCTCCAGCGTTGTCAACCGGATCCAAGTTGATCCGGGTTCCGCTGTTAGCATCATGCCATTCCGATTGATGCATCATCTCGGAATCCCGACTAGCAAATTAGCTTCCACTGGCACAACGATTTATGGATTCAACACCAGCGGGTCTAGGCCCTTGGGGAAGATCCGAATCAAGTGCCAGATTGGGGATTTGAGGTCGGAAGTCACTTGTTATGTGATTGACGCGGAAACATCCTATAACTTACTGTTGGGTCGACCTTGGATCCACGGTAACCTTATAGTCCCGTCAACTCTGCATCAGTGCCTTAAATATGTAGACACAAACAATGAAGTCAAGACGGTGGTCGCGGATAAGCATCCGTTTAAGGGATTGGAGAATTATTTTACCGATTCCCTTTTATACGGCGCTGAATCCGATACTGAACCATCGGCCCAAGGAACGGACAGCGGAGATGAAGCTGATACCGAACCAGGGTTTGATTATGACGGCGGTTTTGTTTTAAATGACATTGTACCCGTTGTAATCAATCTTGACAATGATAAATCATCGGAAAATAGTTGTAATTGGCAACTTGCCGAAGAACTATCAATAAACGATGATTTAGAGTACTCAATGTGTCTTGACGATGTCACTAACGAGCTTTATGATAACCCTGATTTGTATATGCCTCTTCAGTCATTTTGCATGACGAAAAAGCAGGTACATGATCCGTGCGGAACGACGCTTGTCATCCCCGCAGGGATTGGGGGTGGAAAGGAGGTCGTCTACGGCAAAGGAAGGAAATCTCCGATACCCGACCACTTCATGGAAGAAGAAGACAACGACGATAAACCTGCCCCACATCTGTTCAGGTACGATGCGAAAGCACGTAATATGATGGAAAAGCAGGGATATGACTTCAAGATCGGAGAAGGTCTTTTCTTTGGTCGAGGCCCGCGAGTTCCACCTCGAATGGCCTATGTACCAAAAGGGAAGCCCGACGATTATTATCGCCACAAACGAGGCTTAGGCTATGTCTCCTCAGATGACGAATGTTATTGGCAAGTCATTGATGAGATTGCCAACAAAGCTAGAAACGGATATTCTTCTGACTCTTCATCTTGGGATTCCGACGCTAGTCTTGGTGAAATGTTCAAAAAGCTAATGTCGAACATGGTCACGGTTGATCCAGCAACAATAGAAGAAGATGATGAGATGCCGACATGGGAAGACCCGTGGGTTCATCACTTAAACATGCAGTACGGTGATAGGTTCGAGCAGAGAGAGCCTCCTACTGAAGACCAAGTAGTCCAGGTGAATATGGGAACCGAGGAAAATCCGAAGCCGATATTCATTAGCGACAGTCTCCTACCTGAGGAGAAGGAGGAGTTAATCTCTCTTATCCGGGAGTACATCGATGTGTTCGCCTGGAATTATGAAGATATGCCAGGGCTGGATCCAAATGTAGCAGTGCATCGTCTCAACATTAAGCCGGACGTCAAACCAGTCAAACAACAACAACGACGGTTTCGTCCGCAAATGATGGAAGCGATCGAAGCTGAAGTTAAAAAGCTCGTCGATTCGGGATTCATCCGAGAGGAGCAACATCCAGAATGGCTTACCAATATTGTCCCGGTCCTGAAGAAGAACGGGAAGATCCGGATATGCATCGAATTCAGGGACCTCAATGCTGCTTGCCCAAAAGATGACTTTCCTCTCCCCATCACGGATGTTATCATCGACAACACGTGCGGGTTCGAGAGGATGTCTTTCATGGATGGTTTCTCTGGTTACAACCAGATAAAGATGCATCCAGATGATGAAAAGCACACCGCATTTAGAACGCCTCTCGGCGTATTCTGCTACACAGTCATGCCCTTCGGCTTGAAGAATGCAGGTGCTACATATCAACGAGCTATGTCGAAGATTTTCCAGGAGCATCTCCGAAAGACGGTCGAGTGTTACGTGGATGATCTGGTCATGAAAAGTCATGATAAGAAAGATCACATTAAAGACTTGAAGACCATGTTCGACTTGATGCGGGCCCATCAGTTGAAGATGAACCCTACCAAGTCTTTCCTCGGAATGTCCAGTGGCAAATTCCTGGGATTCGTCGTCACTACCAAAGGTATTCACATTGACCCGGATAAAGTAAAGGCGATCAATGAACTGCAACCTCCGAGAAACCTCAAAGAGCTCAGAGGACTACAAGGATGATTAGCTTATATCCGTCGATTCATCTCGAACCTTTCGGGGAAATGCTAACCGTTCTCCAGGCTCACAAAGAAGGGCGTGTCATTCGTATGGGACGATGCTTGTCAAAAGGCGCTCGAGAGTATTAAAGAATATCTCTCGAAACCTCCCGTACTCGTTGCACCGAAATCAGGCAAACCGTTCTTGATTTATATCAAGGCGACGAGCCACTCATTGAGTGCATTGCTTGCACAAGATGACGATAACGGTCACGAGCAGGCGGTGTATTATTTAAGCCGAACCATGGTGGGCGCGGAATCTCGATATCCCATGATTGAGAGAGAATGCCTCGCCTTAGTGTTCGCCATCCAGAAGATGCGGCATTACTTGGTTGGACAGACCATCTATGTCATCTCCAAGGTTAACCCAGTCCGGGTGTTCATGACTCAGCCAGCTTCCATGAGTTGGCGGTTAGCAAAATGGGCTTTACTCTTGTCCCAATACGATCTGCACTTCAAACAGCAGAAGTCAGTAAAAGGGCAAGCCATCTGTGATCTCCTAGCAGCTAATCCAACCACGGATACTGCCAAGATATATGACGACCTACCTGATGAAACCCACGAAGTCAACGCAACTTCGCACCAACAAGTGTGGCGTTTGTACTTCGACGGCGCTTCACGAGCAGCTAATATCACAAGTACTCCTGGATGTTCTAAGGTCTCCTCCGGAATTGGAGTTGTCTTAGTTTCCCCAGGAAAACATGTGATGCCTCGAGCCTACTCATTAACCGAGCCATGCTCGAATAATATGGCAGAGTATAACGCATTGATTATCGGACTCAATTTCGCCAAGGAGCTGGGGGTTGAGTATCTCGAAGCTTTCGGTGATTCTCAACTGATAGTTAAACAGGTCCAAGGGGAATACGAAGTCCGAAGTCAGGATTTAATCCCATACCACAAGATGGCGGTGAAACTAGCGGAATCGTTTGAAGGATTCTTCATCGAGCACGTTCCGCGGTTGCAGAACACCTATGCAGATGCATTAGCGGCTCTAGCCGTATCTCTGGCACAGCCTCCCGGAACAGAACAATTTGTCACAGTAAGAACTCACCAACTTCTAGTGCCGCTTAACGATAAAGATGACAAAGAGGAAGAGGTCCAGGAGGTGCACACAACTCATACCGAGTTCGAACCCCGAGATTGGCGTTTCCCCATCATCGACTACGTCTTGCATGGAATCTTGCCGGAAGACGTGAAGGAGAGAGAGTCAATCAGACGAAGAGCTCCAAGATTCTACTATAATACGGAGAATCGAACACTGTATCGCAGGGGGTACGATGGGCTGCTAGCACGTTGCCTATCAACCAAAGAAGCTGAAGAAGTGCTTAGAGAGGCGCATGAAGGATCGTGCGGCGCACACCAACCCGGCCCCAAGCTTTATGATCGCATCAGAAGAATGGGGTACTTTTGGCCCTTCATGATGAGCGATGCAATCGCATACGCCCGAAAGTGTCACGCGTGTCAAGTACACGCGAATTATATGCACCAACCTCCGGAGCACCTGCATCCTTCGGTGACGTCGTGGCCATTTGAGACTTAGGGAATGGACATTGTTGGTCCTATAAACCCCCCGTCCGTCAAAGGTGACCAGTTCATCCTGGCAATCACCGATTACTTCTCCAAATGGGTCGAAGCAGTTCCACTCAGAGAAGTTAAGACGAGCAACGTCATTGCGTTCATCAAGCACCATATCATCTACCGGCATGGTGTTCCAAGACGAATCATACATGACAACGGTCCTTAATTTATCAGCAACGCCTTCATAAGGTTCTGCGAAAAGTTTAAAATTCAGGACATCTCGTCAACAGCCTACAATCCCACAGCAAACGGATTAGCTGAAGCCTTCAACAAGACTATCATAAAGCTCTTGTCAAAACTCGTAAAGAGTAACAAACGGGATTGGGACGACAAGCTCGGCGCGGCGCTATGGGCCTATCGCACTATGGTGCGTACACCGACCGGCGCAACCCCGTATTCATTGGTGTACGGATGTGAAGCCGTTCTTCCTTTGGAAATCCAGATTCCATCTCTTCGGGTCACCCTCACAACTCAGATGACGACCGAAGAACAGCATCAGAAACACCTTGAAGAACTAGAGATGCTCGATGAAAGGCGCCTGGAAGCTCAACAGCATATTGAGTTTTACCAAGCCAGAATTTCTCGAGCCTTCGACAAAAAAGTTCGACAAAGGAGTTTTAAGGAAGGAGACTTGGTCTTAACCGAGAGACGTCCTATGATCCTTAACTCCAAGAAGAAAGGCAAGTTCGAACCCAAATGGGAAGGACCGTTTGTGATAGAAACAGTTTACTCGAACGGCGCATATCGCTTAGTCACCAAAGATGGTGACCGGCTTATGATGCTAATAAATGGCAAATTCTTGAAAAGATACTATCCTTAGTATCTTCAGAGAAAAATTGAGGTACCAGGAAGTTCTCGGAAGAATACCATATCGGGGTATTCTTAGGGATAACCCGGTCGCTGATGAACAAGAAATCAATATTCGAATTCCGAATGTGCTTGTTTGTCAGAATCTAACTCTCACAAGCACTCTTTTGCTGAGATAAAATCTGATCACTTCATTGGATCAATTTTTCCTCACAAAACTTTCATTGGTGTTTGTGGTCTCTACCACACACCTCTCACTTGGTCAAACCTTACTACAGTTAGGACCACAACCAAAATCTCCTCTCGATTCCTTCAATGAACGAGAGGCCCACAAATGGAGCGATCAAACTTTCTTATAGTTGTGATCGTTCTAAATTTCCCACTTGGTCAAACCTTACGACAGTTAGGACCAAAGCCAAATTCCCCTCTCGATTCCTCCCATGAACGAGAGGTCCACTTTCAATCCGAACAAGCAAACCTATGAAAGTTAGGGTTGTTCCCCAATCTCACTTAGTCGAGCCTACCATAGCCAAGACTAAGATCAAGTCTTTCCCTTTCGATGAACGAAAGTCTGCCTTTGCTCCTTTTTCCACCTAAACTATAAAAGTTAGGGTCGAAATTGGGTGTCATCCTTAATAAATGAGGATTCTTCCGATTCTCGGAGTGGAAATTCCACTCTTAGTTTCATCCTTTCGGATTCTGGGGGTGGAGATCCCACCTCAAGTTTCCTTTCCAACTGAAGATAGAATATAAAATTCTTCCTCTTCAGCACTGTGAGATAGAATATAAAATTCTTCCTCTCTCAGCCTTTCGATTCTCGGAGTAGAGATCCCACTCCTAGTTTCACCTGTCGGATTCTGGGGGTGGAGATCCCACCTCGAGTTTCCTTTCCAACTGAAGATAGAATATAAAATTCTTCCTCTTTAGCACTGGGAGACAGAATATAAAATTCTTCCTCTCTCAGCTTTTTGATTCTCGGAGTGGAGATCCCACTCCTAGTTTCACCTGTCGGATTCTGGGGGTGGAGATCCCACCTCGAGTTTCCTTTCCAACTGAAGATAGAATATAAAATTCTTCCTCTTCAGCAATGGGAGATAGAATATAAAATTCTTCCTCTCTCATTGAGCCTCCTTTCCCATTGAAGATAGAATATAAAATTCTTCCTCTTCAATACCGGGAGATAGAATATAAAATTCTTCCTCTCCCCTTTTCCCCTGTCTTTGCTTTTAGAAAAGACAAGGATGAAGTCAACGCCTAACAAGCGTTGCCGGGTAG
>BQKN01048826.1:0-13219 GCA_022839385.1 Asparagus kiusianus | reverse complement strand
TTCGCGTGCACGAAATTTGTAGGTTTAATTAGACTTTAACTACAAAATCCTATTTGTTTATAGGATTTCAAGTCCAAGTGCTTAATTTCCCTTTTTCAATATTTCGTGTATGTATATTGTACCTGATGTACTGCTCTTCACTGCAGATTTGCGATGTCTCCGCGTCGATCTCGACCTTCCGGGAGTCACTCTCGTCCCCAGCATAGCGAGGAGGAGGCTCCTACGACATCGTCCCCAGTGACCTCTTTCTTCGGGGGTGAGAATTTTTATACTTTTTTTTTGTATCCCGGATTGACCTCTCGCGGGTCATGACGGAAGAACCGATACCCCTCCCGCGGGGGTTAAGGTTTCAGACTTGTTTTGCTTAGCCAATTCAAGTCTTCGGGTATATTGGGGCGATTTCGTGTTTGCCTTACACCTTATAGGTCGGTGTATGTTATCACGCGATTCACGTGATGACGTGTACCGTCCTCCCGGTGTAGGGCACTCGAAATCGTCTTCACCAATTATCCCTGTGAACAATCTCATTTTGCCTTTATGGGATAGATATTCTGACCCTTTGCTTCGTTGCAGTCGATTTTCCCGGTGGTAGCTTTCCTGCTCATGCGAACACCGGTTGCAGCCGTGAGGTTTTCTCTTCGGTTTCTGTTAGGCGAGCGATTGATCCGCTCCCGCAGTTCGACAGGGATCGTTCAGACGAATCCTGTCGCTTGATACGGGATGGAGGGCGTCACTATTTACGCCAACTCATCACCGATGCTCCTTTTACCGCGGATGCTTCATCCACCCAGGCTTTGAAGAAGCCAGATTTCCTGTTCGGGGATCATATGGAGGATCCCGACGTATTGACTCTCGCTGAAGAGCATTGGCTAACTCTTGAAGAGAGTGCCCCTCTATATATTCCTTCCGTCCCTCGCCACTGTTCTTTTACTCATCTGGAGGGACAGGGTGTGGAGAGACGGATGTCTTGGAAACTCACTGATGACGCTGTGCGGGTTCAGTGCGGGTATGTTTCTCATGGAAAGACCCCTGGTTCCGGCGGATATCATGCTGTTCGTGGCCTACGACCCGGGATAATGGGTCTTGACGCCGCACCCCCGGGCGAGGTGTTTGCAGCTGCTCCTACAGTGAGGAACCGCTTGGCTCTTCTTGGAAGAAGGTTGCCTCATCCGGAGTACCGGTGCTATGGTTGGGCTTCTTCATCACCCAAGGGATGGTGGCCCCGCCTGACCGGCTACGTGCCTATACGAGCTACTATGCATGGTCTCCCAGTCAGCTGTCGCCACTTCTTGGCGTTGTTGGAGACGTACATGCCTGATAGCAACACCTTCTTGACCGGTGACGGAGAGTTGGGGTTGGCCCTCCATGAAATGCATCAGGTTTCCGGTCTTCCGATGGGAGATTACCCTTACCAGGAGTATTTTCCTTCGAACCAGCAGTTGTGGTGGTTGAAGCAAGATGATCCTGATATGTATGACACTCTCTGGGACCTCACCTGTCATTATCACACCTCCTTGATCCAGATTTCTCCTCCCGCGAAGACGAAGAGGAAAATCAGTTTGAAGCAGTTTGCCACCTATCTGTTCCCGAACTTGGAGGGTGCTTCCAGTGACCCTATTCGTGAGCGAGATATTTTGACCGTCACCGTCATTAACGAGTTGGTGGAGAAGAGCGAGGCTCGTTCTTATACTATTGCCAGTGCTGAAGGAGCTTTCCCTGCCGGGACTAAGTTTCGCTCGTTCCTCCGCCGTGCGCAGAAGTCCATCGAGCCTCGATCTTTGTTGGCAGGCTATCTTGCTTTATGGTTGAAGAAATGCGTTGTTCCTCATCAGCCTTCGGATGCCTTACCTTTTGAGGTGCTCTTTCCCGCGGTTCAGCTAGCTTATGGGAGAGAGATTTCTCTGCTCCCGGGGATGGTTGCTAGTATCCATTGTGGGCTTAGGAGTGTGGTCAGTAGTTTTACTCAGGTGGGTCCTGAGCCATCTACCGAGCTTATCTGTCCTAAGGTCGAGCTTCCTTACGCATACCTGATGGCGTGGCTCGTTCTTCATCGTCCGGGCTTGATGTCGGCGCCCAGCGTAGTTGATGTTCCCGTCCCGTACCTGCAGCTGTTGGAGAAGAGCAGATGGCTCGGGAGGAAATTCGAGGACGTTCAGCAGGAGCTTCAAGTCCGCAAGGGCTGGGAGTTCTTCAAGTGCTTCCCTCAGTTTTCGGGCCGTTATGGCGACGTTTTGACTGATGAGGAGAAACCCAGGAGTAACCGCACCATTCTCGACATCGGTTGTTTTCGTTGGTGTTTTCGTGAAAAGTTGCTGTTTTCATTGCTTTGAGATCTGTTACAACTTCAAGCGTTACAATGTAGGCATCAAAAATTGCCGATAGGTCCCCGCACACAGCTCAGTGTCAACGAGCGACGATTGAACGTCACTACCCGGTTCACAAGAGTTCAAGTGACGTCGGTGAGCGCCTGAAGTGAACCGACGAACTACGTGAGCCAACAAATCTCAGAACAGCGGGGATATGGATTGACCGAAAACCCCGCGACCACCACAATTGGGCTAACGCCCGCCGTGCCCCGATCATCCTACTGATAATCCAACCATCGGGATCAACAGAGCTCGCCGTCAGAATTCCAACGCATCCGAAAGCACTCAAATCCGAGTTCGGACGAGAAATCAACGGCGGAACAACAGCAGAGCCTCGGACCAGACCGAAACACCCGAGGGGTGTCTTGGCCACCCCTCGGGTGTTTCGAGCCTGCCAAGATATCCCAGGGTGCCCCGGTTCAGTCCGAGGTCCTGCCGTTGTCCCGCCGTTGTCCCGCCGTTGTTCTTTCGTTGACTTTTCGTCTGAACTCGGATTTGACTGATTTCGGATGCGTTGGAATTCTGGCAAAGAGCTCTGTTGATCCTGAGGGTTGGATTATCAGTGGGGCAAACGGTACACGAAGGACGTTGCTCCTTTTGTAGCTGTTGCGGGGTTACCGATCAGTCCGTATCCCCGTTATTCTGAGATTCTGTCGGCTCACGTAGTTCATCGGTTCACTTCAGGCGCTCACCGACGTCATTTGAACTCTTGTGAACCGGGTAGTGACATTCAATCGTCGATCGTTAACACTGAGCTGTGAGTGGGGACCTATCGGCAAATTTCGATGCCTACAGATACCCCCTCCAAAGTGTTTCGGACTCGTTTCTTTTATAGAAGAGACCGGAATACTTTGGATATGATTGGTCCAGCCTTCAGTCGGCCTAAGGGACCTGTGGTTCACTTCAACTCTTGGCTCCTTCGATCTTTGGTTTATCCGGTGCTTTGTCGAATAAGCGAAGCTGTTCTGGCACTGCGTTTATCGCCTGGCCGTCGTCGGAGTCTCGAGTCTATAGCTGGTGAGTTGAGTTTGGCTCGTGTTATTGAGTTGACTTTTGAACTTACTATCCCTGTCACATCGTGTTGACTTAGGGTTCTGAATCACTGGGGGTTGACTTTTTGTTGCAACGCAACGATTGGCGTTGACATAGGGTTACGCATTGACCGGCGTTTGCCCTTAGGGTTTCAAATCCGCGTGGGTTGACTTTTGTCGTCGCGCGTTGACTTTTGTCACCGCGTGTTGACTTTTGCTGTAACGCGTTGTCTAGCGTTGACCTAAGGTTACGCGTTGACCGGCGTCCACCTTAGGGTTTTGGAACCGCGTGGGTTGAGCTTCGTCGTCACGTATTGACTTTCGTCGTCACGTATTGACTTTTGATGCAACGCGCTGTCCGGCGTTGACCTAAGGTTATGCGTTGACCGGCGTCCACCTTAGGGTTTTGGAATCGCTTGAGTTGACTTTCATCGTCGCGTGTTGACTTTCGTCGCCGCGTGTTGACTTTTGCTGCCACGTGCTGTCTGGCATTGACCTAAGGTTACGCGTTGACCAGCGTCCACCTTAGGGTTTTGGAACCGCATGAGTTGACTTTCGTCGTCGCGCGTTGACTTTCGTAGCCGTGTGTTGACTTTTGCTGCAACGCGCTGTCTGGCGTTGACCTAAGGTTACGCGTTGACCGGCGTCCACCTTAGGGTTTTGGAACCGCTTGGGTTGACTTTTGTCGTCACGTGTTGACGTTCGTCGCCACGAGTTGACTTTTGTTGCAACGCGCTGTCCGGTGTTGACCTAAGGTTACGCGTTGACCGGCGTCCACCTTAGGGTTTTGAACCGCATGGGTCGTCACGTGTTGACTTTCGTCGCCACGAGTTGACTTTTGTTGCAACGCGCTGTCCGGCGTTGACCTAAGGTTACGCGTTGACCGGCGTCCACCTTAGGGTTTCGAATCCTCATGGATTGACTTTTGTCGTCACGTGTTGACTTTCGTCGTCACGTGTTGACTTTTGACGCAACGCGCTGTCTGGCATTGACCTAAGGTTACGCGTTGACCGGCGTCCACCTTAGGGTTTTGAACCGTTGAAAGTTGACTTGTGGAATTCGTCCATATTTTCAACCGCCGGCGAAGAATGAATATTTTCAGACACATCGGGGTGTTGGAAAATCATTCGGGGAGTCGAAACATCGCGTAGGGGGTCAAAACCCAGGCGAAACACCCCGGGGTGCCTCGGCAAGGCCGAGACACCCTTGGGGTGTCTCGGTTTTGCTGAGACACCCCTAGGGGTGTCTTTCTTTGTTTTCGCGGTCCCCCCCTTGGATTTGTCTTATTCCTTCTTTTGTTTTGTTCCTCCCCCCTTTAATTCAAATTTCAAAGAGAGATTCTTTCTTTTAGGCCCCAAAAACCGAGTTCCCCCCTTATCTATTTTGGTTTTACTTCTTCTCCTTCCTCAAGAGCTCCCTCCATTGAAGAACTCCTCCAAAAAAACATCATCCCTCAAGGCAAGGTCGGATTTTGGCGGGTACCCATTTGGCCGAAGCTTCACCTCCTTCAAGGGTTCCATTCTCCCTCTCCAAAGCTCAGATCTTGGCCCTCAAAACGAGGGTTCCTACTCCTCTTGATTCGGGTAAGATCCCCTCCACAATCTCCTTATTTTCTTGTAAAGATCGTGCCTTTATGCTTGTAGTGGTATAGGGGTTGTGCTTGCATAAAGTTTTGGGGGGTTTTGTGCAAAAGGGGTAATGGCCGAAACTTTAGGGGTTCATTTGTAAATTTTGTAGGGTCCTTTTTGCCAAAGTGGGACTGAAATTTTGGGATTTGGATTTATGCCCACTTGGTGAAGAAATAGGGGTGCTTTATGCAAGAGGATTGAAGGGTTGTTGAGGGGTTTATTTGCAAAACAGCCCCTAAATGTTTTGGAGGGGCTTATTTGCAAAAAGGCCACGAATTTGAGGCTGAAATCCATGGAGTTTAAACCCCAAACTCCTGATCAAATTTTTGGTAAAGGCAGGTGGAGGCAAAACCAAAAGTTTGTGGAGGGGCTTTTATGCAAAATTGGCTAAATTCTGCAAAAGGGCTCATTTGCAAAATTTAACCAAAATTGTGGGGTACCGGGGTGTTAGATGATCGAATGTGATGACCATGACCCGGATCACGCGTATCCTTGACCCGAATTTGGCCTTGAATACGGGGGGTATTTTGGGTATTTCACCAAAATTCATCGCGAAAACGACAATTATCATTTTGTGTGCACGAAATTTGTAGGTTTAATTAGACTTTAACTATAAAATCCTATTCGTTTATAGGATTTTAAGTCCAAGTGCTTAATTTCCCCTTTTTTTTAATATTTCGTGCATGTATATTGTACCTGATATACTGCCTCTTATTGCAGGTTCGCGATGTCTCCTCGTCGATCTCGACCTTCCAGGAGTCACTCCAGCTCACATCATAGCGAGGAGGAAGCTCCTATGACATCGTCCCCAGTGGCCTCTTTCTTCGGGGGTGAGAATTTTATACTTTCTGTATCCCGGATTGACCTCTCGCGGGTCATGAAGGAAGAACCGATACCCCTCCCGCGGGGGTTAAGGTTTCAGACTTGTTTTGCTTAGCCAATTCAAGTCTTCGGGTATATTGGGGTGATCTCGTGTTGCCTTACACCTTATAGGTTGGTGTACATTATCACGTGATTTATGTGATTGTATACCGTCCTCCCGGTGTAGGGCACTCGAAATCGTCTTCACCAATTATCCCGTGAACAAGCTCATTTTGCCTTTATGAGATAGATTTTCGGACCTTTTGCCTTGTGATTTGTTGCAGTTGAGTTTCCCGGTGGTAGTCTTCCTTCTCATGCTAACACCGGTCGCAGCCGTGAGGTCTTCTCTTCGGCTTCTGTTAGGCAGGCGATTGACCCGCTCCCGTAGTTCGACAGGGATCGTTTAGACGAATCCTGTCACTTGATACGGGATGGAGGGCGCCACTGTTTACGTCAGCTCATCACCGATGCTCCTTTTACCGCGGATGCTTCGTCCACTCAGGCTTTGAAGAAGCCGGCTTTTCTATTCGGAGATCATATTGAGGATCCCGACACATTGACTCTCACCAAGGAGCACTGGCTGACTCTTGATGAGGGAGCTCTTCTATACATTCCTTCCGTTCCTCGCCACTGTTCCTTCACTCATCTGGAAGGACAGGCCGTGGAGAGACGGATGTCTTGGCACCTCACTGATGACGCTGAGCGGGTTCAGTGTGGGTATGCTTCTCATGGCAAGACCCCCGGTTCTGGCGGATATCATCATGTTCGTGGCCTTCGACCCGGGATCATGGGTCATGACACCGCACCCCCAGGCGAGGTGTTTGTAGCTGCTCCTACCGTGAGGAACCGTTTGGCTCTTCTTAGGAGAAGGCTCCCTCCACCAGAATACCGGTGCTATGGTTGGGCTTCTTCATTAGCCAAAGGATGGTGGCCCCGTATGACTGGTTATGTCCTGGGCCGTTGGGAGAAGGATCTGAAGAGTAGTGGCTTGTATGTACCTATACGAGCTACCATGTATGGACTCCCAGTTAGTTGCCGCCATTTCTTGGCATTGTTGGAGACGTATATGCCTGACAGCAACACCTTCCTAACCAGTGACGGAGAATTGGGGTTGGCCCTCCATGAGATGCATCAGATTTCCGGTCTTCCGATGGGAGACTGCCCCTATCAGGAGTACTTCCCTTCGAACCAGCAGTTGTGGTTGCTGAAGAAGGATAACCCTGATATGTATGATACACTCTGGGACCTCTCATGCCACTATCGTACCTCTTTGCTCCAGACTTCTCCTCCAGCAAAGACGAAGAGAAAGATCAGCTTGAAGCAATTTGCTCTCTACCTATTTCCTAATTTGGAGAGCGATTCCGGAGAGCCTATACGTGAGCTAGACATATTAAGCCCTTCTGCGATCAATGAGCTGATGGAGAAGAATGAGACTCGTTCTTATACTCTTGCCAGTGCTGAGGGAGCGTTCCCTGCAGCGACCAAGTTTCGCTCGTTCCTCTGTCGCGCGCAGAAGTCCATCGAGCCTCGGTCTCTGTTAGCAGGCTATCTCACCCTATGGTTGAAGAAGTGCGTTATTCCGCACCAGGCTTCAGACGCCTTACCTCTCGAGGTGCTTTTCCCCGCGGTTCAGCTGGCTTATGGGAGGGAACTTTCTCTGCTCCCAGCGATGGTTGCCAGCATCTATTGCGGGCTTAGGAGTGTGGTCAGCGGTTTTACTCAGGTGGGTCCTGAGCCATCTACTGAGCTCATCTGCCCTATGGTCGAGCTTCCCTACGCATATTTGATGGCGTGGCTCGTTCTTCACCGTCCGGGCTTGATGCCGGCGCCCAGCGTTGTTGACGTCCCCGTCCCGTACATGCAGCTGTTGGAGAAAAGCAGATGGCTTGCGAAGAAGTTTGATGACGTTCAGCAGGCACTTCAAGTTCGCAAGGGCTGGGAGTTCTTCAAGTGCTTCCCTCAGTTTTCAGGTCGTTATGGCGACGTGTTGACCGACGAGGAGAAACCCAGGAGTGACCGAACCATTCTCGACATCGGTTGCTTCCGTTGGCTGGTGAACATCCGTGTCGGGTATCTTGTCTTCCGGGTGAAGAACCGATGCCATATAGAGCCTTATCTCCCTTGCCGTTTTGCTCGTCAGTTCGGCTATGACCAACTATATGTTGGGAATCCCAGCCGAAGTTTGAGGTTCGAGGGAGGGCTTGTTGACGGTGTGCGAGCATGGTTATGGACTATGGTGGGCTGCACCGGAGCCCGCTTTGCTCTTCCCTCATACAGGCATAAGCCTTCGATCACCTTCCTTAGCTGCAAGTGGTTCCTTTCTGCCTATGAATTCATAAGTATGAGGAGCCTTTCAGAGTTACTGTCCGATCATTCGGTCCAGGCCGCCATGATGGCTGCTCGTAAGGCTGAGGTCGCTCGGAAGCAGAGGAAGAGACATGGCAAATCCTCCTTCTCCAGCAGAGATGATGAAGAGCTCCTCCCTATGGATGATGAGGGTGAGACTCCTGAGGGGGAGCTTGTGGATCTAGACACCGACCAAGAAGAACTTGGTGCAGGTTTGTCCTATCCTTTGATGTTCTTTCTCAACTCCACTTGGTATCAACGAAATATCTTGAACGTTATTATTTCAGGTAGGACCACTGGCGATCATGAGCCACTTGCTCCCCGTTTCACGAGCTCAGGGTCTAGAGAACGAGCTGTCACGAGTAGCAAGTCCGTGCATGATCCGCCTGCTAGTTCCAGGAGGGCTGGTACCTTGAAGAGGAAGAAGATTGCTCACAAACCATCTGCCGGTCGTCGTCCTTGCGGAGCAGATTTAGGAGACGTCGCCGATGAAGAAGAAGGTAACATCTTCTTGGACTTGATTTTCTTACTTCAAGGTGCTTTATCTTTGGGATTCATGATCATGTTTTATGTCCCAGGGATTTTTGAAGAGGGTGAGCTTCCACCGGATCCGGTATTCCCCGGATCCGACCATATGGATTGCTTCATGCAAGAAATGTGCGATGCTCTTCATGATGGCTCCCTAGGCATTGACTTAAACATTGACCTTGAGCCAATAGATGGTGCTGAGCCCACCAGTCCATATTCTTCCGTCCCTGCTGCGGGTGCTGCGACGGAAAAGCCAGTTGGGGACGGAGTCTTCCATGATGTAAATTTCGAAGAGCAGGAATATGTCCCTGCACCAGTTTTCTCAAAACCTGACTCCGGATTGTTAGCCGATATGTTGGCTGAACAGACTTCGGGAGGAACCGTGAGACCACTCTTTGGGAGCGATTCTTCCACAGGTATATATCCGATTTCCTCTCTTCTTTACTTGTCTAAATTTCCACTTTGACTAATAAAGAAGCGCGACTATAGGACCAGGCGCTGTACCTGATACTGCTATAGCTTCGGGTGTTTTCCCACCTCCGCCTAGTACGACTGATTTGCCCACGGGGGTTGATATACCCTCCATGAGTACTCCTGTCATTACTTTGGAGTCTGTCGAGCCTCAACCCGAGGGGACTTCTGCCGGCATAGGTATACCTCGAACTTCCCCTTCGGGTTTTCTGATTGTATTTGACAGTCTCTTGATCTCCCACACTATTGCTTGCAGGCTCTCGTTCATCTCTTTATGAGCGTGTCCACGCTCTTCTGGCCGATACCGATCCAGACAGAGACGTATTCCGTATGGACCTTGGCTTCTTCACCGCCTTCTATAACGGTATGATAGAGAAGCTTCTTCTCAGAGAGTACTGCTTTGATCAGTTCAGACGTTCTTTTTCCCGCCACATGATGATGATGAGGGAAGAGGGACATCCCGAGTTGGCCGATTCCTTCACTGCTGAATTTGCTGTTCTGGAATCAGAGATCCGTGAGCTGAGGGAGTTAAAGGCTAGTGGAGCTTCCTCTTTTATATCCCCTCAGATGGAAGATAGGCTGACACAGTGGCGTGACTTGAGATCTTCCATTGACAGTGAGCTTCGGTCACGTGAGCATTCTGTTGCGCAGCTGACGGCTAACCTGGGGAAGAAGGATGCCGGCAGAGTCGAGTTACTCAGCTCCTTGGATTCCACCCGTGAAGAGATAGCTAGGCTGAAGGATGCTTTGAGGCGTGCCGAGGAGTCTGCTACTCTCATCGCCGAGGACCTGGCCGGATTAGAGCGTTCCCGTGAATGGACGCTTGATAAGCTGGGATCAACACAGGAGGGATTGATGAAGCTACAAAATGAAGCTGCGGAGGTCTTGAGCAATTCCGAGGATTCTGTCCGAGCTCGCCTGTAGGCAGAACTCGAGCAGAGCTACATGGACAGGCTCTCTAGCTTGGAGTCCGATATTCTTAGCCGTCAGTTGCCTTCGGGCTAACGAACTCGTTGTTGTATGCTTCTGGTTTGATCTATTACTAGAGACTCTGTATTTGCTTCTTTCATAGGATGTTTTGGTACACCCCCAGCCCTCAATGCTATGACTTTGAATTCATAGACTTCACCATTTCTTATAGGGAAAAGGGCACCCTGCACCGCGTATTAGGTGATGACTTATCCCTTCTTAGGCTTCGGGATAAAATTCCCCAGGTTTAGGCCCTGGTAACTTTTTTCAATCGGCGAAAGATTTTAAACCGGCAACGCGTGTTAGGCGTTGACTCATCCCTCCTTAGGCTTCGGGATAAAATTCCCCAGGTTTAGACCCTGGTAACTTTTTTCAATCGGCGAAAGATTTTAAACCGGCTATACGTGTTAGGTATAGACTTCGGGATTATTGACCAACCCCCAGCCTTCAACGGGTTTGACATGCCTTTACCGATTACCGTTTGAATCGGGCTAGCATGCGGATTGTCTAAATCCGTTCCACATGTAACGTTGTGCTAAGAAAATTGTTTTTCTTAGACTTAGTGCTATGATTTTGAATACATAGACTTCGTCTTTCACACGGGAATAGACTACCCGGCAACGCGTGTTAGGCGTTGACTTCATCCCTGTCCTTTCTAAAAGCAAAGACCGGGGAAAAGGTGCTATGATTTTGAATACATAGACTTCGTCTTTCTCACGGGAATAGACTACCCGGCAACACGTGTTAGGCGTTGACTTCACCCCTGTCCTTTCTAAAAGCAAAGACCGGGGAAAAGGTGCTATGATTTTGAATACATAGACTTCGTCTTTCTCACGGGAAAGACTACCCGGCAACGCGTGTTAGGCGTTGACTTCATCCCTGTCTTTTCTAAAAGCAAAGACATGGGGACAATGGGAGAGGAAGAATTTTATATTCTATCTCCCAGCATTGAAGAGGAAGAATTTTATATTCTATCTTCAATTGGAAAGGAGGCTCAATGGGAGAGGAAGAATTTTATATTCTATCTCTCATTTCTGAAGAGGAAGAATTTTATATTCTATCTTCAGTTGGAAAGGAAACTCGAGGTGGGATCTCCACCCCCAGAATCCGACAGGTGAAACTAGGAGTGGGATCTCCACTCCGAGAATCGAAAAGTTCAAACGACCCTAACTATCATAAGGTTTGGTCATTTGAACCTGAAGAGGAAGAATTTTATATTCTATCTTCAGCAGGAAAGGAAACTCGGGGTGGGATCTCTACCCCCAGAATCCGATAGGTGAAACTAGGAGTGGGATCTCCACTCCGAGAATCGAAAAGATTCGGATAACCCTAACTGTCGTAAGGTTTGGTTACTCGAATTGAAAGTGGACCTCTCGTTCATTGGAGGAATCAAGAGAGGATTTTGGCTTTGGTCCTAACTGTAGTAAGGTTTGACCAAGTGGGAATTGTGTGGTGGAGACTATGAATTATCAAGCACCACTGAAAGTTTTGTGAGAGAAGATTAATCGATCGAATGATTAGATCTCATCTCAGCCAAAGAGTGTTTGTGAGAATTAGAGTCCGACAAACAAGAACATTCGGAATTCGAATGAGGATTGCTTGTTCATCTCTCTTACAGCGACTGGGTTATCCCTAAGAATATCCCAATGTGATATTCTTCTGGGAACTTCCCAGTACATCAAAATTTTCTGAGGATACTAAGGCTAGTATCTTTTCAGGAATTTGCCATTTATTGGCACGGCGACCGGGTTATCCCTAAGAATACCCAATGCGGTATTCTTCCGGGAACTTCCCAATACATCAAAATTTTCTGAAGATACTAAGGATAGTATCTTTTCAGGAATTTGCCATTTATTGGTATCATAAGCCGGTCACCATCTTTGGTGACTAGGCGATATGCACCGTTTGAGTAAACTGTTTCTACTACGAACGGTCCTTCCCATTTGGGTTCGAACTTGCCTTTTTTCTTGGAGTTAAGGATCATAGGATGTCTTTCAGTCAAGACCAAATCCCCTTTCTTAAAACTCCTTTGTCGAACTTTTTTGTCGAAGGCTCGAGAAATTCTGGCTTGGTAAAACTCAATATGCTGCTGAGCTTCCAGGCGCTTTTCATCGAGCATCTCGAGTTCTTCAAGGCGTTTCTGATGTTGTTCCTCGGTCGTCATCTGGGTTGCAAGAGTGATCCGAAGAGATGGAATTTGGATTTCCAAAGGGAGAACGGCCTCGCATCCGTACACCAATGAATACGGGGTTGCGCCGGTCGGTGTACGCACCGTAGTATGATAAGCCCATAGAGCCGCGCCGAGCTTGTCGTCCCAATCCCTCTTGTTACTCTTCACAAGTTTCGACAAGAGCTTTATGATAGTCTTGTTGAAGGCTTCAGCTAATCCGTTTGCTGTGGGATTATAAGCTGTTGACGAGATGTCCTGAATTTTGAACTTTTCGCAGAACCTTATGAAGGCGTTGCTGATAAATTAAGGACCGTTGTCATGTATGATTCATCTTGGAACACCATGCCGGTAGATGATATGGTGCTTGATGAACGCAATGACGTTGCTCGTCTTAACTTCTCTGAGTGGAACTGCTTCGGCCCATTTGGAGAAGTAATCGGTAATTGCCAGGATGAACCGGTCACCTTTGACTGATGGGGGGTTTATATGGCCAACAATGTCCATTCCCCAAGTCTCGAATGGCCATGATGTTACCGAAGGATGCAGGTGCTCCGGAGGTTGGTGCATATAATTCGCGTGTACTTGACACGCGTGACACTTTCGGGCGTATGCGATTGCATCGCTCATCATGAAAGGCCAAAAATATCCCATTCTTCTGATGCGGTCATAAAGCTTGGGACTAGGTTGGTGTGCGCCACACTCTCCTTCGTGTGCCTCTCTAAGCACTTCTTCAGCTTCTTTGGTTGATAAGCAACGTGCTAGCAACCCATCGTACCCCCTGCGATACAGCGTTCGATTCTCTGTATTATAGTAGAATCTTAGAGCTCTTCGTCTGATTGACTCTCTCTC
>BQKN01048822.1:0-15967 GCA_022839385.1 Asparagus kiusianus | reverse complement strand
ATATATATATAAATATAATCGGGCTAGCCCGACCATTCTCATGGCTGGGCCGGGCCGGGTGCAGGCGTCGACAAAATGGCCTAGTCCCGAGCCCAAGACCCGGTGTGGCCCGGGTTTGGGCCAAACCCGAGCACCGGGCCTCAGACCTAATTGGACACCTAGAGCCAAGTGGTTAGTTCTACCACAGACATAGCAGAACTTTCCATCAGAGTTATGGTTGGAAAAATTACGATTTGATTTGGAGGATGATTTGTTGAAGGATTTCTGGTTTTTCTTGAATTTCATCCATTTGGGTTTGAAATTCTTAGATTTAGACTTATCCTCTACTAAGTTCATTTTAGCTTTCATTTCGGTCTTGGTTTTAGAATTTTGTCTACGTTGGTCTTCAATACGAATAGCCTTGAGGGCTTCAGTTAATGTTAGATCTCCTTGCTTATGTCAGAGATCTCCAGCAAATCTAGACCACGAGGGATGCAGTTTGTTAATCAAACAGGAAACTTTAAAGTCATTAGTAAGGGAGTTTTCCTTTGATTGGAGGTAACGAAAAAAATCTTGGAATTCATGAATTTGTTCATTTATAGGTTTTTCATCAACTATCATGAACTTATTGAAGAAAGATGATGTGAAAAGCAGAATTCCGGCATCATCAAAGTCATATTCTGCTTCAAGATCATTCTATAGGTCTTTAGCACTTTTGAACTAATAATATATGTCATAAAGGTTGTCCGCAAGTGCACTAAGAATCCTATGGCAACAATGATAGTTTATTTCTTCTGGTTTCATATGACTAGAGAAGGAACTAGCACCAGAAGCAGAAGTGGAAGGTGTAGGTTGTTCAGGATCAGGAGAGTTGGAATTCATAGGCTGAGATCCAAAAGATGAAGATTCAGAAGTGTTAATGGCATATAGGAGACCTAGGGTAGTGAGCTAGTATTTCATTTGATTAGCCCATCGTTTGTAGTTAACACCAGTGGATTTCTCGGGTTTGACACTGTTGGAATGATCTGTGTTAGTCATAAGTCCGATTCAAGTTAACTAGTTTAGGTATTTTGGAATTTGAAGGGAATGAAAGTTTTGTCAATGCCACTCAACTAGTTACTCAGGAGTATGACTATAGGGTAAGTACTTGATTAAAATTTTTTTATGAACTAGTAATGTTAACCAGTAAATATGAAACTGAACAAATTAATTTTTAAAATAGTAATTACCAAGAATAATTTAAGTAATAATTCTAATTTTTTTCTAGATTTATTTTGTAACAGAAACATAAAACAATTACTTATTTTGAAATATTATTTATAACTAATTGACAATTAATTACGAGTTTGAACAAGTAATGAGCAATTAATCACAATAATTATATCAGATTAGCAGAATATAATTTTAGATTAATTTGCAAAAAATATTTATCAGCAATTAAGGCAATTAATTACAGATTTAAAATTATTTCGGATTTTATAAATTAACAACTATAAAACTCAATCTTCTAGATTGTTATAAAAAATATTAAATTAAACTTATAACATGTAAATAAATCCGAAATAAAAGAAATAAGAAAATCTGGCCTGATCGGGAGTAGTTGTGCAAACACTGCCCTAAAAGATCGAGGACCCGCCTATCGCCTTGGCACAGATGATCCCCTCTCCCCTAGAGGTAAAAACTCTCGGAAATGATTGACCTCTGTATTCGGGGGAGAGTAAATAGCTTTATGCTCAGATGAAGACGGTTGCCCTAGATTAAAAAAACAAGAACAAATTTAAGAGGAAGAAGAATTTTGTCTCTGTTTCAACATAGAAGAGGAAGAGAGGAAGAAGAAGCCTTCGTTGTTGTGTCTTCCGAAAATGAGAAGGTCTGTATTTATAGAGTTTAAAACCCCTAGCCATTGAGGAACCTTGCTAAAAATCCCACACGTTCTCCCCAAAATTCACGCACCTGTTACCCTCAAAAAGTGGCGTGGCCCGCACGCGTGTTATATGCCAGGCTCAAATAATAGAAAGCCCAAAACACACCCCTTCATATGGACCCTCAAAGCCCACAGAGAGGACAAGCAATTTAAACCATCAACTATTTATCAATTTAGTCCATGTGGGACTATTAATTGAAGGAAAAATTATCTTTTCTCCTCTGCAAGGCCAACATGTGATAATTACGGTGATGAGGACCAGTGAAGTGATCTTGCTTGGACTATAATGCCACATAACTACTAACGAGTTGAGAAAACTTTGATACAGAGTATTGAGCATTTGTCATTTTGCTTAGCTGAATTTGAACAATAGGATTACATCCTATAACACTTATAGACCTAAAATATATCGAAGATTTAGTTGTATAAAACCTCTTTATCAAGAAAACACTTTAAGATAAAATTCCTTTTATGAGAGATATAACCAATAAACGAAAGTAAGGAAAATGCCATTTGGTACGCAAGATGGCCGCGCAGCCCATCTCGTGTGCCACAGCAGGGTGGTGGGACCCACGGCCAGATGTGAGTCCCAACCTCTTATTTGTGGCACACGAGATGGGCTGTGTGCCCATATTGCGTGCCAAATAGCAAGGTTGCGAAAGTAACACCAAAAGCATCATTTCCAAAAAGAAATTGAAGATATAGAGTATTAAATGACAGCCACAAAAAAACTTAATTCAAAACTTGAGATCCCGAAATGGATAAAGCTGAAACGGTTTTCATCCGTTAACCATTCCGACCCTTATTAGCAAAGCATTCAACGGTACAAAGTTTGATCGGACAAAGATTCGGGTCGGATTATTCATTATCGGGTCCAACCACGCACTGTAATTGAGTTGCTCCAAAAGTCAATAATGACACTGGAAAGATTCGCTGATGTATACGATAAGAAATCGAAGCTCGATTCATTGTCCTTCTCTCTCTCCGCTTCCTTCGAAAATGGGCGGTCACAGATCCACGTCAGCACCCGCCGGCGCCGGCGCCTCCTCCGCCTCCTCGTTCATCTCAGCCTTCTGCTCCGCTTCTCTCCGCCGCAAGACTTTGCCGGTGGGACCCACCGATAGTCGGAGCGATGACCTAGTTCGAGGATTGGGGCTCGTCGATCTCGTCCTTATCGGTATCGGTGCTTCGATAGGCGCCGGAATCTTCGTCGTCACCGGCACCGTAGCACGTGATGCCGGCCCTGGTAATTTTTAGGAGGGATTAATTGCACCTTAATACCTCAAAGTTTCACCTTTTTCTAATTTTGATACGGTGAAGTTCTAATTTGACAATTTGATACCCCGAAGTGCCAATGGGTGACGTTAATTTCGTTCCGTGACACTAACATAAAAGAAAAGTGAATGCGAAACAATATTCTGGCCAAATTTTAGTTTTTTGAGTTTGGGGCAAGTGAGGAGCAAATTTAGGGTTTTGGGTTTATCAAATTATCAAATTAAGCTAAAATAAAAAATTTTTGGGTATTAGATGGTCAAAATTGAAATTCAGGGTATCAAGTTGAAAAAGTTTGGAATTTTGGGGTTTTCGAAGTGCAAATATGTCTTTTAGGAGAGTATTATGTGGTTCTTTATCTGACCGTGGACTGATTGCAAGCGACAGTTGTTACTTTGAGTGAGTAGTTTATTTCGATCGATTTGATCCTTTAAATAGAATAAGGAATCATTAATACTAGTATTCTCATCAAAATGGGATTCTATAGTAATGCCAATTTCTTAACCAATTGTAGGAAAAACACCATAAGGCTTTTTGATGAGTGATGCAAGACAGAACTACAGGATTTGAGAAAAGGGAAAAATTGTAAAATAGACCGTTTTTGCTAATTATTTAACAAAATAGACCGTCTTGCTAAATAATTAGCAAAATAGACATCTTTTTGGCATGTTGGCCAAAAAGAGATCTATTTTGCAAAACAGCTCAGAAAACATACGGGACTAGTAGTCCCGTATGTTTTAATCACGGATTAGTGAAATTTTCTACTCAGAAAACATACGGGACTACTAGTCCCGTATGTTTTCTGAGTCACTAATCCGTGATTAGTTGTCTCTAAACATATGAGACTAGTAGTCCCGTATGTTTTCTGAGCATTGTTTTTCAAAATCGACCTCTTTTTTTTAAAAGAGGTCTATTTTGCTAATTATTTTTCAAAGTGGTCTATTTCGCTATATATTTCATAAAAATGGTCTATTTTGTAAAATTTTCCTTGAGAAAAATGAGCAAAATAAATGAACATATGGTCTGCAAATAGAAACAGGGATCTAGCAAGCTTAAACCGAACTCTAGTAAGAGATTAATATTTATATGCATGCAACAATCACGAAAAGAATTTTGAAAGGAAACAACTGTGCAATAAAAATTTAGAATCTAAGGGGCTAATGTAATCAAGTCATGAGGTTCATGTTGTAGGATCTGAAATAGATACACTAGAACACTAGAGGGGGGTGGGTGAATAGTGTTCTTTTAAAACTTATGCAAAGTAGATTATAAATTACAAAGAAAGAATGACAATCTCAGAAAATCACAATCACAAACACAAAGTTTTATACTGGTTCCACTAACTCGGTGTACATCCAGTCCCCAAGCAAATCCCACTTGAGAGTTTCCACTATGATTTTGAATAAACTTACAAAATCAAAAGCAAAGCTGACCAATTTGTAAGTCTCTGCAAATTGTAAGACCAATTGACAAACACCTTGCTAATTTGCACACCAATCTCTAAACCAAGAGATTAACACGTCTTACAAATCGAGAGAACTTTTCTTTGAAGCAACAACTCAATTCCTATAAGCCTTGATTTGTAGTGTTGTGTAGTAGTGGCTTAGGAATGATTCTAATTTTTGTAAATTGTCTGAATAATAAGTATTTGAATGAGGATCAAAGGTAATTTCAGAAACTTCTTTTTTTCTTCAAAATCAAATTTTTTGACACTTGAAAAATGCACAAAGATCAAAGTTTATGGGTATAGAATCATGTGTCATTTTTCTGAACATATAACCTTTATATAGCCTTTGAAAAGACAAATTTTTAAACTTCAAAACGTTTAAAAAACGGCTAAAAACCGTCACAAGTTTAATTTCAAATGTTCAGGAAAACTGTCTTAGTAGTCGACTATAATGCATACTAGTCGACTACTCTGTAATACAGAAAGCCTAGAATTCAGAAACTGAAGCTTAGTAGTCGGCTATTCTTCTTTGTAGTCGACTACTCTGTAATACAGAAAGTCTGAAAAACAAAAATCAAGGATCAGTAGTCGATTATAATTGTTAGTGGTCGACTACACTGTAAAATAAACGTTCTGTAAAACAATTTTCAAAGTTCAGTAGTCGACTATATATACTTGTAGTCGACTACTCTGTAAAATTGAAGTTCTGTAAATCAAAATACAAAGCTGAGTAGTCGACTATAATTTTTAGTAGTCGACTACTCTGTAGTTTTACAGAAACTTTATATCTTGAACTTAGACTACAACAGTCGACTATTATTCTTATTAGTCGACTACTAAAAAGTAAAAATGTTATGTATGTACTATTTTTAGACTTAATGATAAACTAAATACTCTAATGGTTAACATAGAAGATTTCTATTGTTAACCAACACACTAAGTCTGTGTTAGTGTGTTCTAATTTCTATGTGTGTGTGTGAGTGATCAAGGCTTGTACAAAAATTCTAAGTAAAGAAAGATGTAAAAATTACATTGATGTACTTGTTCTTCATCTTCTTTACTTCATAATGCCTTGAACTCATATTGCACTTGTTCATATTTGATGTTAAAAGCTGCATTTAAATGTTAGTGCATATGTATAACACACATAGTGATTCTCAATATGAATAAATTGTTATCATTAAAATTATATCATGGGGACATGATATCCAATATTCTTCCTCTTTTTGATGATGACAAACAATTTATGCATATGTAAGTATATTTAAAAAATAAAAACTTTGATAAACAAATATACTTACTCACCCTGCATAAAAGCACATTAGAGTCTACAATTCATATTGTTGAGTCTGAAAAACATAAATTCTGAAAACATTCTCCGCCTTTGTCATTAACAAAAAGAAATACATAACTATTCTAAACATATCATAATTTCTTCTTCATGAGCAAGTACTTCAAACAGATCATCCAGATTATGAACATAGTCCATAACTTCACCCATCCAAATAGGTAGGCAAAGACTTCCTATAAAAACCAAAAGTTCCACAATATTCATCACCATAATCTGTTTAAAATATATATAGCACATGAATTAACTTTTCAATCATCATAAACGCAACATTAAAATTCAATCCCATAAAACATACTAAAGTTAAATCAACATAATAGCAACATAACACATATTACATATGTCTTAAAAACAAACTATGACATAGTTTGTGACATTCAAAATTAAACAACTAACATAACACATATTACCATTGTTTTAACACTAAACATAAAAAATTATCCAAATCTAAAATGATGCATGCTTGGTTTTCTAAGGTGTTGGAGGTGGTTGATGTCCTTGAAAGAAAGCACTGAGCTTCATATCCAAGGTATCAAACTTCATATTCATTGTGTCAAACTTCATCTCCAGAATATCAAATTTGTTGGTTAATGCCTCTTGATTTTTCAGCATGAGCATATTTTGATCAAACAAAGCTTTTTGACCCACTTCCAAATCTAGTATTCTAGCAGACATTATATTGTATTGTGTATCTGAGAAACAAGAGGATTCATGCATTTGTGGTATTGGTGGTGGAATATGAGAGGAGGGTCCAGTTTCATCAGTGTTTTGTGGTTGGGGTGGTTGCTCTGTTTTAGGTTGATGTTGAGGTTCATCTTGATGAATTTCAAAGTTTGTTAATTTCATCCTGGCTAGGGCATTGGAGTCAAAGAATTCAATTGAACGAACTACAAAACAATGTTGAAAATAACGATAACGCATAGCGTAACGTTTACCTCCGGTTAAGTTACAGTAGCGATAACGCATAACGTAACGTAGGTTAAATAATTTATAGATATATAATATTCAAAATAAAAAAATATGAATAATCATAGCAATTCTCAATTTCACAAATCAATGTCCTCAAAATAAAAAAATTCATTCCATTCTCACTCTTATTTTACTTAATTTATTCTATTCTCGTTTGATTCGAGAACAATATTTTCCTCCTAATCCACAAGTCAAAAAATAAGCCAGCACAAAGACAATTTTTTAATTTTCTATTGTTAAAATAGCTACAGTAAAAAAGAAAAAAAGGACCGATCTTCCCTTCCCACTTAATTTATCTATAGGAAAACGAAGGCCAGATAAAAGAAACAAAGATCCAAGTGGATCGACAGAAAAAACAAAGGAAAAAAAACAAAAGCTGGCCACGAACCTTCTCATTGAGGAGGAAAAAAAAGAGAAGAAAGTTGGAAAACGAAAGAAAAAACAACGCACATGATGCCCTTAAAAACCTTGTGCTGTCGATTGTCGATCTTCATCGTCTTGATGGTCGATCGCCGTCGTCTTCGTGGCCGATCGCCGTCGTCAGGTAAGTAGATCGACAGATCCCTTGAAGCTTCTTAATCTCTCTGTTTTTGTTTTTCCATTTTTTGATTTAAATCGACAGATCCCTTGAAGCTTCTTGATCTCTCTGTTTTTGTTTTTTCACTTTTTGATTTAGATCAACAGAACCCCACACCTGATGCCCTAGCTTCTTGATTTAGTTCTCTGTTTTTGTTTTCCCCCTCTTTTGATTTAGATCGACAGAACCTAGCACCGGCCGCACCTGATGCCCTTAAAAACACCGATTCCCAGTCATCAAGCAAATAACGCAGGTTATCAAACGCTACGAAAAAACGCCATGTAACGTGCGCTATGACCAAAATAGCGTACGTTATTTGGTATTTGCGCTATTTTAAAACGCTATGTAGCGTTAAGCCACCGCTACGTCACGTTAAACGCTATTTTACGCCACGAAACGCGTTATTTTCAACATTGCTACAAAATTTTCAGACTCAATATTAACATGAAATTTATTAAATACTTTCGTTAGAAAGGCATCGTAAGGAGAAATCCTTTTGGTATTATCAGAAGATTATCAAAATAAACTTCAGCCCAATTAACTTGAATATTCCCCATTATAGCATATAATGCTTTTGCTAAGTCTAGGGAAATGAAATGGAAACTTTCAGTTTTTGAAAACAAGTTATAGGCTAAGGTTCGAGCAATGAAACGAGGAATTTGACGAAGCTTATTGGAATTATTCAAAGGTTTGCTATGACCAGGAAGAAAAATATGATTAGATAGTAATTCTGAATCATTCATTCTAAATGATCTAAGAGAGACTTCTCGGAAAGGAATGTTAAAATATTTTCCAATTGACTTAGAAGTCAAGCCAATTTCTACTCCTTTGACAAGAGTTCTAAGCTTTTCAGTTCCACTAATAGTTCCTATACGTTTTATATTAGTATGGAACAATTGAACCAGAAAAGGATATGTGGGTTTTGTATTTTCAGCAGAGAACAATTCAAGCAATCCCACATTCTCAAAATATAATCCAAAATTCCATGGGATAAAATCATCAAATTTCACAAATCGTCCTGGAAGAACTTCAAATGTGGATATTTTGTTAAATTCTTCAAGTAAATTAGGACTTTTTAAATATATAATAATTTTATCGTTAACATTAGTATGAACTTGCTTAGCTTTCTTAGCTCTAGACATGATGAATCAGGAATATACCCAAAAATAAGAAAGATTAAGTTGAGAAATTACCAAAACAGATGAAACCCTAGGATCAGTCGACTATTGCTGGGTGTAGTCGACTACAGAAAATGTCAGACTGTGGAAACCAATGAATTTGATGAAGATTTTGAGAAGAAAAATAAAAATCTGATGATGCCCTAACTTAGATTCAATGGGTTCTGAAGAGGGGAAGAAGAGGGATCGGTTATGAGAAGAAGAAGATGGGTTTTGAGTTTTGATTTTTCTTTTAGAATAAAATTTATAATTTGTATGGTTAGGATTAAATTAAGAACAAATGAATGGTGAAGATTTGTGGCTAGGATTGATGAGATTAGAATCAATGGTTGAGATGAATTTTATTTAAGTGAAATTGGTATTGGGTTTAGGGTATAATGGGTTTAAATTCAATATGGTGAAAAACTAAGTTTGGAAAACTCTGAGGTTGTAGTCGACTACTAAGCAAATTAGTCGACTACACTGTAACTGACAGAACTCTAAATTTCAGTTTGAACACAGATTAGTCGACTACTATGTAAATTAGTCGACTACACTGTATTTGACAGAACGTTGATTTTCAGATTTTAACTCATAGAAGTCGACTACAAAATGAATTAGTCGACTACTCTGTAATTTACAGAATACCTTATATTCAATGCTTGTGCATGTAGTCGACTATAAGTTAAATTAGTCGACTATTAAGGATATGTATGCATATGTATTGGTTTTAAAACTTTAATTTAAATCTTTAATTGAACATATACCTAATTCTCTTCTTAATTTAGCATGGAATTCTTCTTTTAATGGTTTTGTTAATATATCTGCTATTTGTTTATCAGTAGATATAAGTTCTAATGAAATATCACCTTTAAGCACATGATCACGTAGGAAATGATGTCTAATATCAATATGTTTTGTACGAGAATGTTGAATAGGATTTTTAGATAAATTTATTACACTTGAATTGTCACACATTATAGATGATATGGGACAATTTATGCCATAATCAGATAATATTTGTTTCATCCATAAAACTTGAGCACATGTAAGATTTACAGCAATATATTCTGCTTTAGTCGTAGATAATGATACTGAATTTTGCTTTTTACCGAACCAAGATACAAGTGAATGTCCTAAGAAATGACATGTTTCACTTGTACTTTTTCTATCGGATTTGCATCCTGTAAAATCAACATCCCTATAAGATAATAAATCAATTGTGCTATTCTTTGGATAAAACAACCTATAATTTGTAGTATCTTTAAGATATCTAAAAATTCTTTTTACAGCTTTAAGGTGTGATTCTTTAGGATTAGATTGAAATCTAGCACATAAACATACACTAAACATAATATCAGGTCTACTAGCAGTAATGTCAACAAGTGATCCAATCATACCTCGATAGAGCTTTTGATCAATATTCTTACCATTTTCATCCTTGTCAAGTGATATAGTAGTACTCATTGGTGTTGGTTTGCTTGTTGTATTTTTCATTCCAAAGCATTTGAGTAACTCTTTTGGATAATTGCTTTGATTGATGAATATTCCATCTTTTATTTGTTTGATATGTAGTCTAAGGAAAAAATTTAGTTCACCCATGTGACTCATTTCAAATTCATCCTGCATAATCTTAGCAAACTCTTGACAAAGATTATTGTTAGTAGAACAAAAAATAATATCTACATATATTTGAATTAATAATATATATTTGTTTATTTTCTTAATAAATAATGTTGAATCAACCTTTCTAATTTCAAAACCTGAAGTTAAAAGAAACTTCTTTAATCTATCATACCAAGCACGAGGTGCTTGTTTAAGACTATATAATGCTTTCTTAAGTTTAAAAACATGATTTGAAAAACTTTCATGTTCAAAACCGGGAGGTTGTTCTACAAAAACTTCTTCTTTTATAAAATCATTTAGAAAAGTACTTTTAACATCCATTTGAAATAGTTTAAAATTCATAAAACATGTAAATGCAAGTAAAATTCTAATTGATTCTAAACGAACAACTGGTGTATAGGTTTCATCATAATCAATACATTCTTCTTGATTATAACCTTGTGCAACTAATCTTGCTTTGTTTCTAACAACTTGACCAGATTCATCTAATTTATTTCTAAAAATCCATTGTTTCAATGATTGATTTATTTTGAGGTCTAGGTATAAGATCCCAAACATTATTTCTTGTAAATTGGTTAAGTTTATCTTGTATAGCAATTATCCAAAAATCATCAAGTAAGGCTTCTTTTATATTTTTAGGTTCAATAGTTGAAATAAAAGCAGTATGAGCAATCAAATTAAAATAAGATCTAATAGTTATTTTATCAGAAATATTACCAATAATTAAATCATGTGGATGATTTTTAACTTTTACAAAATTCTTTGGTAAATCATTTTGAATATTATCATCTATTGAAGCATCTATCATTGGGGTATCATTGATAGTATAAACTAATTCATCATCATTGTTTGAAACAAAAGGTTAAAAATTTCATTAAAAGAAACATGCATTGATTCTTCAATGACTAAAGTTCTTTTATTGTATATTCTATAAGTTTTGCTATGGTTAGAATATCCAATAAATATTCCTTCGTCAGATTTAGAATCAAATTTATCCAAATTATCCTTTGTGTTTAAAATAAAACATTTACAACAAAAAACTTTGAAATAAGAAACTTTAGGAATTCTATCATAAAATAATTCATAAGATGTTTTCTTTAAAATAGGTCTTAATAAAACCCTATTTAGAACATAACATGCTGTAAAAACAGCTTCTGTCTAAAAATACTTTGGTAAATTACTATCATATAACATGGTTCTAGCACATTCTTGTAAAGTTCTATTTTTTATTTTTACAACATTTTGTGGTGCTGCTCTAGGAAAAGAAAAAGTATGAGAAATACCATGTTTATCACAAAAATTTGCAAATAATTTATTTTCAAATTCACCTCCATGATCACTACGTATAGAAATTATAGAAAGAGATTTTTGATTTTGAATTCTTTTGCAAAATATAAAAAACTCATTAAAAGCATCATTTTTATGTTTAAGAAATATTACCCATGTAAATCTTGAATAATCATCAACAAGAACAAAAGCATATCTACTACCATTTAAAGATGTTACTCTTGAAGGACCAAAAAGATCAATATGAATTAATTCTAATGGTCTAGTTGTAGAAATTATATTTTTAGATATGAAAGAAGATTTATGCATTTTTCCTTGTTGACATGCATCACAAAAATTATCTTTATAATAAAGCTTAGGTAAACCTTTTACGGAATCATTTTTAGAAATATTAGAAATATGTTTAAAATTAACATGTCCAAAACGTTTATGTCATAAAATAGAATCATTAGAAGATGCAAGTAGACAATGTTCATTAGAAATATTATTCTTAGATAATACATATATTATTTTTTCTATGTCCTTTAAATAATATAGTTATTAAATCTGTCATAAATCAAGCAAGATTTTTTTTTTCAAAAATAATTTTAAAACCTTTATCACAAAGTTGACTTATACTAAGCAAATTATGTTTAAGACCATCAACTAATAAAATATTATCAATAAAAGAGTTATTTGGATTACCGACAATTCTAATACCGATAACTTTTCCTTTATTATTATCTCCAAAAGTGACGGTACCACCATTCTTATTTTAAAAAGATGACAACAATTGTATGTTTCCAGTCATATGTTTGGAACAACCGCTATCCAAAATCTTAGGTAAACCTTTTACAGAATCATTTTTAGAAAATTTAAAATTAACATGTCCAAAACGTTTATGTCATAAAATAGAATCATTAGAAGATCCAAGAAGACAATGTTCATTAGAAATATTATTCATAGATAATACATATATTATTTTTTCTATGTCCTTTAAATAGTATAGTTATTAAATCTATGTCATAAATCAAGCAAGATTTTTTTTCAAAAATAATTTTAAAACCTTTGTCACAAAGTTGACTTATACTAAACAAATTATGTTTAAGACCATCAACTAATAAAATATTATCAATAAAAGGTTTATTTGGATTACCGACAATTCTAATACCGATAACTTTTTCTTTGTTGTTATCTCCAAAAGTGACGGTACCACCATTCTTATTTTGAAAAGATGACAACAATTGTATGTTTTCAGTTATATGTTTGGAACAACCGTTATTCAAAATCCATCTATTTTTCTTGGGTACCTAAAATGATAAACATTTACAAATTTGGTACCCATGCTATGTTGGGTCCATGAAATTAGCCTTTAGGAAAGCGAACCCATGAAGAGTTTGATTTTCTTAGATAGTTGGTTGATAAACAAATATTTTTAATATAATCAGAAATATAAAAATTTTTATGTAGTGAAGTTAATTCTTTAGGCACCCAAATAGAAAAGAATTTTAATTTCTTTTTACATATATCATCATTTATATTACAAGAAGATTTTACAAAAATGGTTTTCTTAGATATATTTCTATTAACTTGAAAACCTAAACCTTTTGTCTTTTGAGATTCTTTTTGAAAAGAAAGTATTTTATTAAGATTTTCTTTTCCTTTATTGAATTTACTTACATTTAAACATATATCATCATATTTTAATTTAATAGAAGAAATGTCTTTATCTAAACTATTAATGCAAATA
This sequence comes from Asparagus kiusianus, assembly GCA_022839385.1. Classification (NCBI taxonomy): domain Eukaryota; kingdom Viridiplantae; phylum Streptophyta; class Magnoliopsida; order Asparagales; family Asparagaceae; genus Asparagus; species Asparagus kiusianus. The sequence continues at coordinate 2,652 of BQKN01048822.1, read as the reverse complement.
TTTAAATTATTACATTCTGATTTTAGATAAACGTCCTCATTGGATAAACATTGATTTCTTGAAGCAAGGAATAATTTTCTTCTTTCAAATTAATTACTTGAGAATTAGAAGTAGTAGAAGAATTAAAATCTGAAATTTCTTCAAGCAATCTTTTATTTTCTCCTTTAAGAAGATTATGTGAAGTCTTTAATCTCACAAAAGTTTCATATAATTCATTAAAAGCATCTAAAAGTTCTTCATTATCACTTCATCTTGTGTCATAAAACACATATGAGCACTTTCCGTTTCTTCAATTTCTTTATCCGAAGATGAATCATCATTTTCATCCCGTGTAGCCGCCATAGCTTTTCTTTTCTTGTTGCTTTAAATATTGTTAAAATTGTTGAAATAATTTGATTTTTGCTTATTCTTCAACAATGGACAATCTTTCTTCAAATGTCCTGGTTTGTTATACTTGAATCAAAGTAAGTTATTTGAATTTGAATTCTTTGCTTTAAGCTTACCTCGTTTTATGAATTTTCTAAATTTGCATGCAAACATGCTCATTTTTTCATCATCATCCGAATCTTCTTTATCGGAAGTAGCATTGAATGCAAGCACTTTTTTGTTCTTTGTTTTATCCTCATTCATTCTTTCTTTAATTTGAACTTCATAAGTCATAAGGTTGTCGATAAGGTTCTTAACCGTAAGAGTTGACAAATCATTTGCTTCTTCGATTGCGGTAACCTTCTTTTCCCATTGTGGAGTAAGTGAACGGAATATTTTTCTTACCATCTCCACTTGAGTGTATGTTTTACCAAGACCAATGAGAGAATTAGTGATATCAGTGAATCTTGTAAACATTTCTCCAATAGTCTCATTTTCCTTCATCTTGAACAATTCAAATCTGTGTACAAGAACAGAAATTTTAGATTTTTTAACTTTATTTGTACCTTCATGAGTTACCTCTAGTGTGTGCCAAATATCATATGCAGATGTGGTCGTTGACACTCTATTGAACTCATTCTTATCAAGTACACAGAATAGTGCATTCATGGCTTTGGAGTCCAAGTTTGCATTGTTTCTTTGAGATGTAGTCCATTCTGAAAATAGAGTTGATGGCTTTTTGTATTTTGTTTCAACAACGTTCCAAAGTTCGTAGCTAATTGATTGAAGGTAAATCTTCATTCGGCACTTCCAATAGTTATAGTTCAATCCATCGAACATTGATGGACGATTTGTAGAGTGACATTCTTTGAATTGTGATGTATTTGTTGATGCCATCTTTCAACTTGCTCTGATACCAAATGTAGGATCTGAAATAGATACACTAGAACTCTAGAGGGGGGTGAATATTGTTGTTTTAAAATTTATGCAAGGTAGATTATAAATTGTAAAGAAAGAATGACAATCTCAGAAAATCACAATCACAAACACACACTTTTATACTGGTTCCACTAACCCGGTGTACATCCAGTCCCCAAGCAAATCCCACTTAAGAGTTTTCACTATGATTTTGAATAAACTTACAAAATCAAAAGCAAACCTGACCTGTAAATTGTAAGACCAATTGACATAAACCTTGCTAATTTGCACACCAATATCTAAACCAATAGATTAACACCTCTCACAAATTGAGAGAACTTTTCTTTGAAGCAACAACTCAATTCCTATAAGCCTTGATTTGTAGTGTTGTGTAGTAGTGGCTTTAGAATGATTCTAACTTCTGTAAATTGTCTGAATAATAAGTATTTGAATGAGGATCAAAGACAATTTCAGAAACTTCTCTTTTTCTTCAAAATCAGAATTTTTGACAATTGAAAAATGCACAAATATTAAAGCTTAATGGGTATAGAATCATGTGTCATTTTTCTGAACATATAACCTTTATATAGCCCTTGAAAAGACAAATTTTTAAACTTCAAAACGTTTAAAAAACGGCTAAAAACTGTCACAAGTTTAATTTCAAACGTTCAAAAAAACTGTCTTAGTTGTCGACTATAATGCATAGTAGTCGACTACTCTGTAATACAGATAGTCTGGAATTCAAAAACTGAAGCTTAGTAGTCGACTATTCTTCTTTGTAGTCGACTACTCTGTAATACAGAAAGTCTGGAAAACAAAAATCAAGGATCAGTAGTCGACTATAATTGTTAGTGGTCGACTACACTGTAAAATAAACGTTCTGTAAAACAATTTTCAAAGCTCAGTAGTCGACAATATTTACTTGTATTCAACTACTCTGTAAAATTGAAGTTCTGTAAATCAAAATACAAAGATGAGTAGTCGACTATAATTCTGAGTAGTCGACTACTCTGTAGTTTTACAGAAATTTTATATCTTGAACTTAGACTACAGTAGTCGACTATTATTCTTATTAGTCGACTACTAAAGAGTAAAAATGTTATGTATGAACTATTTTTAGACTTAATGATAAACTAAATACTCTAATGGTTAACATAGGGGATTTCTATTGTTAACTAACACACTAAGCCTGTGTTAGTGTGTTCTAATTTCTATGTGTGTGTGTATGAGTGATCAAGGCTTGTACAAAAAATCTAAGTAAAGAAAGATGTAAAAATTATATTGATGTACTTGTTCTTCATCTTCTTTACTTCATAATGCTTTGAACTCATATTGCACTTGTTCATATTTGATGTTAAAAGCTGCATT
>BQKN01048820.1:0-11827 GCA_022839385.1 Asparagus kiusianus | reverse complement strand
TACCTTCAATCGGCTTGGACCTTTGAATCTGAAGAGGAAGAATTTTATATTCTATCTTCAGCAGGAAAGGAAACTCGAGGTGGGATCTCCACCCCCAGTATCGAAAAGATTCAAACGACCGTACCTTCAGTCGGTTTGGTCATTTGGATCCGAAGAAGCCCGATTTCTACCCTAACTTTCATAGGTTTGGTGGAAAAAGGAGCAAAAGCAACTTTTCGTTTATCGAAAAGTGGTGACTCGGTCTCAGTCTTGGCTAGGGTAAGCTTGACTAAGGGAGAGTGATGGAACAACCCTAACTTTTATAGGTTTGGTTGTCCGGATTGAAAGTGGACCTCTCGTTCATGGGAGGAATCGAGAGGGGATTTTGGTTGTGGTCCTAACTGTAGTAAGGTTTGACCAAGTGGGAAGTTTAAGAACGATCATAACCGAAAGAAGGTTTGATCACCCGATTTGTGGACCTCTCGTTCATTGAAGGAATCGAGAGGGGAATTTGGCTTTGGCCCTAACTGTAGTAAGGTTTGACCAAGTGGGAATTGTGTGGTGAAGACTGTGAGTCGTCAAACACCACTGAAAGTTTTGTGAGGGAAGGTTAATCCATCGAATGATTAGATCTCATCCCAGCAAAAGAGTGTTTGTGAGAATTAGAGTCTGACAAACAAGAACGTTCAGAATTCGAACGTGGATCTCTTGTTCATCTCTCTTACAGTGACCGGGTTATCCCTAAGAATACCCCAATGTGATATTCTTCCGGGAACTTCCCGGTACATCAAAATTTTCTGAGGATACTAAGGATAGTATCTTTTCAGGAATTTGCCATTTATTGGCACAGTGATCGGGTTATCCTTAAGAATACCCTAATGCGGTATTCTTTCGGGAACTTCCCGATACATCAAAATTTTCTGAGGATACTAAGGATAGTATCTTTTCAGGAATTTGCCATTTATTGGCACAGTGATCGGGTTATCCCTAAGAATACCCCAATGCGGTATTCTTCCGGGAACTTCCCGATACATCAAAATTTTCTGAGGATACTAAGGATAGTATCTTTTCAGGAATTTGCCATTTATTGGCATCATAAGCCGGTCTCCATCTTTGGTGACTAGGCGATATGCACCATTCGAGTAAACGGTTTCTACTACGAACGGTCCTTCCCATTTGGGTTCAAATTTATTGAAAATCATCAGGAGATTGGTTAGTATCAGGTTATCCTTAAGAATATATAATATTCTCTAGGAACTTCCCGTTAGATACAAAGGAAACAGTTTATACTCATATACCCGTTGGAGTTTCAAAAGAAGCAGTTTATACTCGTATACTTTTCGGAGTGTGGCGATCGTTCTCATTCGGTTTGTTCTGCGATTGAGACGCCGGCTTCAACTAAGGCCTGTATCGTATTCTTGAGAGCGATACAAGTCTCGGTGGGATGAAGGACCCTCCTGTGGTACTCACAATATCTCGGGTTTGAAATCTGGTTAGCTTCCTCCTGATTTTTGATAGGTGGGAGCTTGATTTTGTCATTTTCCAGAAGATATTCAAGGATGTCTGGAACATCATCGTCCTTGAAGGAGTATCGTTGTATCTGAAGCGACCGTTGTGGTAATCGCTCCCGTAGTAGTCGCCGCCATGATTGATTAAAATCAACCAACTTGGGCCTGAACTCCGGTTGACTTCCCTCAGCTTTCTTTCTTTTGGGATAACGCCTGACGGGGGAGGTGACAGGTTCGACCTCCCTCTGGTTCTCTTCACTTCTCGCCAAATGATGTTGAGAAGAAGGAATTGAGCCACCCCCAGCGTCATCGAAAGGTGAGGTCATACCACCCCCAGTGTTACCGAGGGGTGAATCAGTCTTGATGACCATATCCAGATTCGGACCGTTGTCACTTGTCCTATTTGGAATAGGCGTGACTGGTGTAGCGCAACAGCTAGACCCTGCTTGATAATCAGGTTTAGGGGTTTTACCCCTTTCAGCTTGCAACTCTCTTATCTGTCGCATAGCCCATTCCATCTTACCCTCAAATTCTTCTTTCTGCTTGATTAACGCTTCTTGAACAATTTGGGTGAGTTGGTCAGGAGTGATTGTGAACGCCTCTCTAGTGCTTTTAGAAAGACGTGATAACTCTTGTAGAGTTATTTTCACCGGGATGTTAGCCAACTGGGTCATAACATCGAAGTGGTATGAAGTATCTGAATTTCCCGGTTTATCTCTTCCAATCGGCTGATTGAAATGAGACTTCCTCGGGTTTTGGGCTTCTTGCCGTAAAGGCTCTTTCCCCTTCTCCTTCTGCTGGATCTTCTCCGTAGCTACCAGCGTTGGGGGAACTGCTGCAATTCCCCGTTCGGCCAATGTTTTGGAAGGAGTGGTTTTGGTGCCCAACTACTCGGAAGCATTCGGGTATGTGTGGTGATATTCATCCCTGCTTCGGGTTGCAAAGGCCTCCTGTTCGTCTCCAGAAAGCGGGAAGACTGGCATTCTATCGTCATCCACCCCCGGTATCGCAGAAGCTCCATGACAAGATTTACCTTTTTGTTTCGACCCTTTCTTAGAGGAAATACCACTCCATTGTTCATCTTCAATCAAGTCAGGATGAACCCACAGAATCTCGCCATTCGGGGCTGTGTACGGCACAAGTCCCTTCTGGCGCTGTTTGTGCGGATCATCATTCACCGTCTTTACTGCCGCATTGATCACCGGCTCGTGTTGGAACCAACTTGAGGGAACAGACCCGAAGCTGATGGATACCGCATTCGCACCCACATTCTTCTCCTTGGGTTGCTTCATAGTGATGATCCCAACATCGATTAGGGCCTAGATTTTATCTTTAAGAGCGTAGCATACCTTGGTAGGATGGTGCACCGCTCGGTGGAATGCGCAATATTTCGGATCGTTGACCCTCTTGGCATCTTCTTGATCCTGAATTAGAGGCAACTTGATTTTGTTGTTCTCGATGAGGTATTTGAAAATACCAGGAACTTCATCCTCCTTGAATGAGTAGACCTTCGGGAACCTCGGCTCCGCGGCTTTCTGCTTCTGGGGTTGCTGTTGCCACCTGGATTGTTGAGGCGCCTTCTGCTGCTGCTGTTGCGGCTGTGCTTGCACCTCAAATATTTGGTTTGCGTCCACAGCATTTGCATGCGCCTTTCCTTTGCCCTTGGGGACAAAGTTTTGCTGTGGAGCGTTGCCTGTGATCTGCCCTCTTTCGGCCTTCTTCCTCTTAAGGAATCGTTCGGCTCTTTCTCCCCGCATCTTCAAGTCCTTCCAGGTCTTTGGCGGCGCCATTCCCATTGCTTCGAGGATGTCCAACATCAAATTGTTGTGGCAAGTTTCGAGAATAAAATCCTCGCTGACCGGATCCCTGCAATTCATTGCTTTGTTCCGGAATCTTTTCACGAAGTTTTCAACCGTCTCGCCGTTCTTTTGCTTTTCATCGAACAGCGTGCCGATTGAAACTTCGGTATCGTCATCAAAGAAGTTTGTTAGGAACATATCCTCCATGTCATCCCAGCCGTTGATGCTCCCGGGCTTGAGACGGCGATACCAATCGAAGGCAGCTCCGCGAAGAGTGCCGACGAATGACCGCACCATGAGGGGCTCATTTCCGGAAATGATTCCTAAATGAGACTTGAAATAGATTAAGTGTTGGGTAGGGGAACCCTTCCCATCAAACGGCGTAAAGTTAATCAGATTAAACTTCGCCAGATATGGGATCGATTCCCACTCCCTTGGGTAGGGACAGGGTATACCAGACCTTTTTACCTCTTGAGCACTCATCAATGCGTTGATTTTGCTCTCCAGGTCCTTCATCTTCTGGTCTTCACCCGTATCTGCCTTCGAGTGGCTCCGGGGAGAAGTGACGTGATCTTCTTTTGCGTTATCTTCCGCGGGACCACCCCCATTGTCGGTGTTGATAGGAGGGATATTGATATTATCCGCTTCCCGTTCATTCTCTTCTGGATTCGGAGTATTGCGACGACCGGGCTCTCCTTGGTGGATGTCAGCACCGCGATTTGCTGATCATGCATCTCTCTCATTCGTTGCATGGCCATCTCCATCTCGAACTTGAAGCTCTCCTTCTGTTTGGCGAGGGCCTCTTCAAGTATCTTTGACACTTGTTCGGCGCTGATCATGAGCGATTCATAAGGTTGGCCTGCACTTGAAGCCGTGTCATCGGATGCCACCGCCGAGCAAGAGTCCGAATCAGCATCTGACTCTTCTTCTTCTAAGGAGAGCCCCTTTGGTACCCTTTGGTAATTCTTCTGGCCCCTGGCTCCAGGCCGCAACCGTGTCATACACCGGGATATCTCGGCAAGCTGATCTATGCTGAAGGGTTGTGTTGAATTTCCCCTGCCGGTTATGTTAACCGACACTCTTGGATATTCGTCTTCCCGGCGGAGCAATTTCTTCTTGTGGAAATGCCTCGGCTTGGAGAGTCTTTCGAACACTGAGATTCTTCTTGGAGGACTATCACAACAACACTCGGACAGCACTGCCTTGATGATGTTGGCACACGGGCAGCGGGGCTCCATGTCCTGCACACATCTTTTTCGGGGCTTTTCCATACCCCCAGCTCTGTAGTTCAACTCATCAGCTTTGTAGCTGGAGCAACCTACAGAGTGTTGATATGTGTTCCCCGACATAACACTCTCATCCTCAGATGAGTGTGCCTCCCTTCGGGGATGAGATGCCTTGTTGGATTTTTCAAAAGTGGCCCGTTCAATTTTACGCTTTTGTGAGCGTATAAACTGAACGGGCTCTTTTGTTTCGACTCGCAACCCAATGCGGTCGGTGACAGGGGCTTTCCCTTTTTTATCTTTCTTGGGGGGATTGATTCAACCCCCGGTCTGATCTTTAACTTGGGGACCTTTCAATGGTCCCAGCCGTTCTTTGACGGGTATTCTACCTCGGTTCTCTGGTAAGGGACCGAGGTGACCCGTCAAAGGAACCTGGGATCTTGAATGATCCCCTTTCTTACCTGGCCCCGTTGAAGGCGCCGGATCTGGTTTTGCTGAACTTCGGGCGATAACTTCACCCTTCTTTGCTGGAGGTGCTGGTTTTGCTTTGGGAACCCACACCAATCTGCTTGTAGATGGCTTCTTGACCATCGTTTCTTGCTGCATCTCCTCTGCCTTCTTGAGGAGGAGCCGGGCATGTGCAAGTAAAGCACGACGCTTCTTGATTCGCTCCTCGAGCGTGGAGCGGTTCCTCTTGACGCGGATCCACTCACTCGCTTCTGTTTTGGAGGGGAAGTTGATTGCTTGCCGTTGCTCTTGTCACTGCCTCGACTTCAAATCTTCTGCATAGCGCACTCCATCTTTTGACTCCCTGGCCTTGGCGAGTTGTTGAGCGAGGCGTTGACGACGTCTCTGGAGCGCCCTCTTCGATGGAGCCGGAACAGCATCACCTATCGCCTTTATGGCGGTTGTGAGGGCCGGGTCTACAGCCTTAACCACGCTAAACGATGCGGGGCCGTTGCGTGGTACGGGCGTAGTGACAGCGATGGCGGGGTCTTGGATTGAAGAGTTGGAGATCCCGCGAGCCCCTTTGGGAGATGAGTTCTTCCTACGCCGATGCGGAGAGGCGGATCTGGAGGAGGAGGAGGAGAGGTACTCTTCGAATTTCTTCTGATCGAACTCGTATTCGATCTCTTCATTCACCCGGATCTTGAAGGCCGGTTGCGTCACTCCGATCTCGGCAGCGAGGTCGGCGGCTCCCACTGTGGTCGCCAGCTTGTTTTCGGGAAAAGTTGCTGTTTTCATTGCTCTTTTTGAGATCTGTTACAACTTCAATCGTTACAACAGAATTAAATGAAAACAAAGATATTACAACTTTATCGAAAATAAACACGAGATCCCGGTTTGGTTCGGTCTCGCTTGCGTGGGTTGTTGGCCTGTGACGGGGATGTTGATATCCGTGGACCGCTGACTCTTCAAGATCCTTTCCGGAAAAATCCGGCAGAGTTTCGTCTATCCGCGAAGGGATATAGAAACAGAACTTCGTCGATCCGCGTGAGATCTCAGAAGTTTAAAGCTTATATCTCGGCTAAAACGAGACACTAGCTCTTCTTAGTGTCACCTGCGAAGGGTAACACCAAGGAAAAGAAAGGGGGAATGAAGAAATTTAATGAAGAACTCTCACTCCTCGGTCAGGCAGGGCTTCGCCGCTCTTCTTGAAACTCCGACTCCTTACTCCGGCAGGGCTTCGCCGCTCCTCTCTGAAATTTCAGATCTCAAAGGCTAAAGCTCAAGATTTGAAATTTCTCTCCCAAAAACCAAGGCCAAGAGAATGGAGACCCAAGGGGTCTATTTATAGGCCACCAAGGAGGCCCTAGGGGCTGCCCCAAAAAGGCGTTTCGCCGTAAAAGGCGTTTCGTCGTAAAAGGCGTTTCGTCGTAAAAGGCGTTTCGCCGTAAAAGGTGTTTCGCCGTAAAGGTGTTTTGCCGTAAAGGTGTTTCGCCGTAAAAGGAGGCCAAGACACCCTTGGGGGGGACCATGTGGAAGAGGCCATGTGGAAGAGGGACCATGTGGACACCCAACAAGAGGAGGGGGGACCATGTGGACTGCCAACAAAGGAGGGGGGACCAAGGCCATGTGGACACCCCTAAGGGGGTGTCTCGGCTGGCCATAGCCGAGACACCCCTTGGGGTGTCTCAGCCAAGCCGAGACACCCTAGGGTGTCTCGGTTTGGCCGAGACACCCCTGGTGTGTCTTGGCTTTGCCAAGACACCCCTCGGGTGTTTCGAGCCTGCCGAGATATCCCAGGGTGCCTCAGTCTGGTCCGAGGCTCTGCCGTTGTTCCGCCGTTGATCTGCCGTTGACTTGCCGTTGACTTTTCGTCCGAACTCGGATTTGATTGATTTCGGATGCGTTGGAATTTTGACGGCGAGCTCTGTAGATCCCATTGGTTGGATTATCAGTGGGATGAAAAGTACACGACGGGCGTTGCTCTTTTTTGTAGTGATCACGGGGTTTCCGGTCAGTCCGTATCCCCGTTGTTCTGAGATTCTGTTGGCTCACGTAGTTCGTCGGTTCACTTCAGGCGCTTACTGACGTCATTTGGACTCTTGTGAACCGGGTAGTGACGTTCAGTCGTCGCTCGTTAACACTGAGCTGTGAGTGGGGACCTATCGGCAATTTTTGACGCCTACAGATACCCCCTCCAAAGTGTTTCAGACTCGTTTCTTTTATAGAAGAGACCGGAATACTTTGGATATGATTGGTCCAGCCTTCAGTCGGCCTAAGGGACCTGTGGTTCGCTCCAACTCTTGGCTCCTTCGATTTTCGGTTTATCCGGTGCTTTGTCGAATAACCGAAGTTGTTTCGGCGCTGCGTTTATCGCCTGGCCGTCGTCGGAGTCTTGAGTTTACAGCTGGTGAGTTGAGTTTGGCTCGTGTCATTGAGTTGACTTTTGAACTTACTATCCCTGTCACATCGTGTTGACTTGGGGTTTCGGATCACTATGTGTTGACTTTTTGTTGCAACGCGCTGAATGACGTTGACCTAGGGTTATGCGTTGACCGGCGTACGCCCTAGGGTTTCGAATCCACATGGGTTGACTTTTGTCATCACGTGTTGACTTTCGTCACCACGTGTTGACTTTTGACGCAACGCGCTATCCGGCGTTGACCTAAGGTTACGTGTTGTCCGGCGTCTACCCTAGGGTTTTGAACCACGTGGGTTGACTTATGTCGTCACGTGTTGACTTTTGTCGCCACGTGTTGACTTTTGACGCAACGCGCTGTCCGACGTTGACCTAAGGTTACGCGTTGACCGGCGTCCACCTTAGGGTTTTGGAACCGCTTGGGTTGACTTTTGTCGTCACGTGTTGACTTTCGTCACCACGTGTTGACTTTTGTCGCAACGCGCTGTCCGGCGTTGACCTAAGGTTACGCGTTGACCGGCGTCCACCTTAGGGTTTTGAACCGCTTGGGTTGAGCTTCGTCGTCACGTGTTGACTTTCGTCGTCACATGTTGACTTTTGATGCAACGCGCTGTCCGGCGTTGACCTAAGGTTACACGTTGACCGGCGTCCACCTTAGGGTTTTGGAACCGCATGGGTTGACTTTCGTCGTCACGCGTTGACTTTTGTCGCAGCGTGTTGACTTTTGACGCAACGCGCTGTCTGGCGTTGACCTAAGGTTACGCGTTGACCGGCGTCCACCTTAGGGTTTCGGAACCGCTTGGGTTGAGCTTAGTCGTCACGTGTTGACTTTCGTCGTCACGTGTTGACCTTTGATGCAACGCGCTGTCCGGCGTTGACCTAAGGTTACGCGTTGACCGGCGTCCACCTTAGGGTTTTGGAACCGCTTGGGTTGGCTTTTGTCGTCACGTGTTGACTTTCGTCGCCACGTGTTGACTTTTGCTCGCAACCCGTTGATTGGGGTCGACCTTGGGTCACGCGTTGACCGGCGTTTACCCGAGGTTTTGGAATCACCGTGCGTTGACTTTTGTAGCAACGCGCTGATCGGCGTTGACCTAGGGTTACGCGTTGATCGGCGCCACCCTTAGGGTTTAGAATCGTCGAAAGTCAACTTATGGATTTCACCAACACTTCCAACCGTAGGCGAAGAATTGACATTTTCGAAAACATTGGGGGTTTGGAAAACACTTCGGGGGTCAAAACTTCGCGCAGGGGGTCAAAACCCAGGCGAAACACCCCGGGGTGCCTCGGCAAGGCCGAGACACCCTTGGGGTGTCTTGCAATTTCTTGGTCCCCTCCCCTTCTCATTTGGCCTATTCCTCCTTTGTCTTTTGCTTATGGTCCCCCCTCCTTTAATTTGAAATTCAAGAGAGAAAACCCTTCCCCCCCAAAACCGAATTCTTCTTCTTGGTTTCGGTTTTAGGTGCTTCTTCTCCCAAGCAAGCTATCCTCCATTAATTTATTCTCCAAGAACTCATCAAACCCCTACGAAAGCTCGGATTTTGGTGGATACCCATTGTCCGGAATTTCCTCCCCTTTCAAGCTAGGGTTTCAAATCCCATTTCCAAGCCCGAAGAAGCTTCTTTGGTTTGGTAAGTTCCCCTTCACCATCCTCTCATTTCTTTTGATAAAGATTGGATATTTATGCTTAATAGATAGGGGGGTTGTGTATGCTCAACACTTTTGGGGCGTTTTGTGCAAAAGAGGAACATGGTCGAATTTGGAGGGCTTATTTGCAAAATTCGTGGGGTTTTTATGCAAATTTGGAACTGAAATTTTAGGGTTTGGATTCATGTCCATTTGATGAAAAGATGTGGGGGTGCTTTATGCAAAAGGGTTAAAGAATCGTTTGAGGGGTTTATTTGCAAAACAGTCCCTAAAAGTTTTTAAAGGGGCTTATTTGCAAAGAGGCCACGAATTTGGGGCTAAAATCCACAAAGTTTAAACCCCAAGCCCCTGATCGAATTTTTGGTAAAGGCATGTGGATGCAAAACCAAAAGTTCGTGGAGGGGCTTTTATGCAAAATTGGCTAAGTTCTGCAAAAGGGCTTATTTACAGAATTTAACCAAAGTTGTGAGATACCGGGGTGTTAGATGATCAAATATGATGACCATGACCCAGATCACGCGTGTCCTTGACCTGAATTTGGCCTCGAGCACGGGGGGGTATTTTGGGTATTTCACCAAAATTCACCGCGAAAACGACAATTATCGTTTCGCGTACACGAAATTTGTAGGTTTAATCAGACTTTAACTATGAAATCCCGTTTATTCATAGGATTTTAGTTTAAGTGCTTAATTTCCCTCTTTCAATATTTCGTGTATGTATATTGTACCTGATGTACTGCTTTTTACCGCAGGTTTGCGATGTCTCCTCGTCACGCTCGGCCTTCCCGGAGTCGCTCCCTCTCGCAGCATAGCGAGGAAGAGGCTCCTGCGCCACATCCCCCAGTGGCCTCTTTCTTCGGGGGTGAGCATTCGTATTTCTGTATCCCGGATTGACCTCATCGCGGGTCATGAAGGAAGAACCGACACCCCTCCCGCAGGGGTTAAGGTTACGGACTTGTTTTGCTTAGCCAATTCAAGTCTTCGGGTATATTGGGGCGATCTCGTGTTGCCTTATACCTCGTAGGTCGGTATACATTATCACATGATTTATGTGATTGTGTACCGTCCTCCCGGTGTAGGGCACTCGAAATCATCTCTGCCAATTATCCCGTGAATAATCTCATTTTGCCTTTATGAGATAGATTTTCTGACTCTATCCTGTGATTTATTGCAGTCGAGTTTTCCGGTGGTAGCCTTCCTTCTCATGCGACTACCGGTCACAGCCGCGAAATCATCCTAATATCCGACGATGAAGGGGGAGAGGATCCTGTTGCTGCAATTGTGTCTGACCATGAATCTGTCTTCCCAGTCTCTGAATCAGTACGGGGCATCCTCAAAAGGGTAGAGAGGGTTGTCCAACAAACGGTCGATGCCATTAGTTCTGGGCGGGGAAGACTCTGTGATTTGCCCCTTTTCATAGCGGATAGTCTTGAAGACATTCAGCGTGTGGGTGGCATCCGGCTAGCTAGACGATGTGAGGCAAGGTTGACCAGCTTAGAGGACCTCATACGTCATTTGGAAGAATTGGTAGGCTTCGACTCTTATGATGAGGACACGCCGCTCATGATCGAAGCTTAGGTTCAGAGGACGCACGAGCGTAAGGCCCGAATGCGACGCATATCAGAGCAAGAAGTAATTGTTGCGAACTTGTACGAACGGCAACGTCGTCTGCAAAGTAAGATGGATGCTTACAACAACATCGCTGATAGGACGGGGACCAGGACTGTCCAAGGGGAGAGGACTCTAAGAGACTTTGAGCTTGAGAGCACCAGAGTTCAGAATGTTTATAGAGGAGAGTTGGAGGTTCTTCACACGTTGCGCCGAGAAGGCGTAACTGCCGACACTGCTGCCACTCTTGCTTATGCCAGGCTTCAGAAGGAAGAAGAGGAGAAGGTTCGAGCGGAACACGCCGAGAAACTTGCCGATGTTAAGGCTAAACTTGCTTCCTTCAGTTTGTTAGATCTGATTTGAGACATTTTCTCGTATCTCTATCTGGTTTGATCTGGTTATGTTTCTCTATTGATTGTGAACCTGACGGTCACACTACTTGTAGGATTTCTCTTGACCAACCCACAGCCCTCAACAGGTTTGATATACCGATGTGCTAAGAGAATTGCTTTTACTTCTTTCCTGATGTTTCTTTACAGGATTTTTGGCACACCCCCAGCCCTCAGTGGGCTTGATATGCCGTGGTGTCTTCTCTAATCGGTAAAAGACTAAACCGGCTATACGTGTTAGGTATAGACTTTTGGGATTATTGGCAAACCCCCAGCCTTCAACGGGTTTGACGTGCCTTTACCGATTACCGTTTGAATCGGGCTAGCATGCGAATTGTCTAAATCCGTTCCGCATGTAATGTTGTGCTAAGAAAATTGCTCCCCTTAGACTTAGTGCTATGATTTTGAATACATAGGCTTCGTCTTTCTCACGGGAATAGACTACCCGGCAACATCGGTTAGGCGTTGACTTCATCCCTATCTTTTCTGAAAGCAAAGATAGGGGAAAAGGGGAGAGGAAGAATTTTATATTCTATCTCCCAGCGCTGAAGAGGAAGAATTTTATATTCTATCTGCAGCTGGAAAAAGGTTCCAACGACCCTACCTTTTATAGGATTGGTCATTTGGATCTGAAGAGGAAGAATTTTATATTCTATCTTCAGCAGAAAAGGAGACTCGGGGTGGGATCTCCACCCCCAGAATCCGAAGGATGAAACTAGAAGTGGGATCTCCACTCCGAGAATCGGAAAGTTCAAACGACCGTACCTTCAATCGGCTTGGACCTTTGAATCTGAAGAGGAAGAATTTTA